>JAWDGP010004083.1:0-32278 GCA_033675545.1 Elysia crispata | reverse complement strand
TTGAATATAATCAATCAGGAATCCTGATGCTCTCAGATTGTCAACAGGTATGTTGAAAAATCCTTGAATTTCTTTTTGATGAAGATCCATGGTAATCAGATGAGACAGTCCTGAAATCAAATATAAATGAGTTAGAGCAGATGATTAGTAATTTATCAAAGGGTGAGAACTAAACTGGAAACAAATGAATTTGACACCTAAACATGGACTTTTTTTGTTGCAATCCGTAAAATATAATGAACAATAAAAAGAGATTGAAAAAAAAAAAAAAAACGATATTCACATTACATTTCTTTCAATGTAGCATATCTAGAGATAAGTGCTGCATCTATACAGATATGCTACCATTCTAAAGGATGAGTATACAATAATTAAATCTAGAAGTATATAACTTGTTCATAACTTAACAGGGTTTTTTTCATGCTGATTCAACATCAAAAATATTTAAAGAAAGGTGGTGTTGGACTTCAAAAAATTTGATTATGGCTGTTTCCACTCAAGACCAAGATTTAAATACAGAAGTGGTATTTATATCAAATGTATTCTACATGTATGTTGCTGCACATGTATGGGAATCACTTACCTGCTCGTCCCAACATGGTTGCTATCATTTGCTAACAATGCATCCTCTCTTCCTCATTTTGCTTTGCTTTGAATGAACCGGAAAGGTATGACACCAATAATGTTACAAGCTGGAAGCATTAAGCCCCAAGCATAGGCGATGATCATCAGTTCCATGATGTCATCATTTACTGCCTAATCCAAAATGAATGGACATAACATGGTGTGAAGATAATGAATTTAAACCAAGAAAAAATGTTTTAGGTCAGTTTTACTAAGTTTTTCTCAACATGTATCTTATACTAACTGGTATAAATTTATGACAGAATGAAAAGCATAAAGGAAATAGATGAATGTGATGTTCCATTATCTCCCAAATCCTTAGCTGCTCCAGTTTCTTGACAATCAATTCAGGCACAAGCGAGAACATAGTTTCTTCCATGTTTTCCTTCTTTTTGTGAAAAAGCTGAGATTGATCTAGTTTCAACTTTTCACAAAGTGGATAATAAACAGAAATCTGTAGATTATTAGAATATTTTAAACATAATTACTCACTTGGTCCCTGTTTTGAATGATATACATCACCTGATTGCTTTATTTCTACCAATTGTTTCTGGAGAAGAATTAATTTACACTTATGTACTGCACCCTACATAAATTACAATTACAATTTCAAAATTTTTATAGTATTTAACTTGCACTCTGCAAACTGCAACAAAAATATCAAAACATTTCTGAGAATGAAAACATGAAAATTAAGCATTTCACAATCTATAAATGGTAAAAATGTCTATTGAACAACAAACTTTGTCAAAGGCAGATGGTTAACATACTTCTAGATCTCTGTACACAGAAAAAAAAAAAACCAATGTTTTCATAGGGAAAACAGGGGCATGATATTATTTGATAACGAAAGGATTGTTTGTTACGTAACTGTTTTTGACTTGGTCAACATTTTTCTTTAAGAGCAAAAATATCTTACTTCTTATCTTGTTCTTTGTGCTTTTTGTACATTAAAACTAAAGCTCTCCTCATTAATCATGACAACTCTGTGAAAAGTTTAAAAAGACCATTACTCTTCTGTTTTTGAATATTTTTTCAGTTATGATTCAAATCTTGCCTGTTATATTATCAACTGAATAAAATACTATCAACTTGTGTCACTTACTGAGATGACTTCTCTTAAATTTGTCTAATGAAGTAAAAGAAGCAATTTTCAACAAATTTCTTTATTTCTCATCTAGCTTTGCTATGAGGTAAGCTTTACCTCTGTTAGACTTGTGATATATTGCTATTTCCACTTCCAGTGCGTTTCTGATTTTAGCACAGGGAAAATTGACATTACAATTACAGGCAAATTTCACTATGCTAGCTTTCAAGTGCTATGAATCAATCTTGACAAGATTTCTGTATTTTATATCAAGAAAAAAAAAATCCATTCTATTAATGTAAAGTAGTATTCAGATGCAAACGTTTTACAAAATAATGGTAAAATATCTCACACTTTATCTTTGAGTACTATAACACTCGTGAATTCAAAATAATTCAGAAACATCAGAGTTCCAATTTTTTCTTTTCCATTTTCCACACAATCTGTAAAACAATATGTTTTCCTACTGCATACAATCTAATCTAAAAGATATGGTTTGACAACATCAATCATTTCAATGAGAGGGACTAACTTATTCAATCTTGTTTGTAAGTAGATAATTTTATAGTATTTGTCACATGAAAAGCATGTAAATATTTATAAAATATTTGAAATTTTGCAGAAAATTTTCCTTTATTTTAGGTTTTTTTTTTTTAATAGAAACCTTTACTTTTTGTACTTACCGAAAAATACCTTCATATAATACTCCCATTACTGCACAAGAGTCCCTACAAAATTTATTTTGATATTTTTATATATCTATATGTAAACATAAAATTCTTGAGTAAAGATAAAATTGTCTGTTCCCAAATGGTAGGAAAGCGTTAAATAAAATGAAAATTAAACCACTTCCAAAAATATTTTAGCTCAAGGTTATCTTTAAACTCTCAAATCATAAAATTTTATAGTAAGAGTATGATTAGGTCGAAATGGATCCCTTGAAATTACACAATTTTTCAAAACCTCATCTGTTTTCCTGCTGTTGATTCTCACTTTGCTTCCTAATTATCTCTACTGTAACTTTTTGTACGATTTTCTTAATATGAAATAGGTTCATGAGAAATAAATTGATGTAATCATTTTACAATATGTTTCTTTAATGTGTTAATTTGTAGATTTAACATTAGATTTTAATTATGCGCTTAAAACCACCTGTGTCCCAAGCTCTAATAATCTTTTTGTTTGAATAGGCAAAATCTTTCAACAGAAGCCCCCATGCAGATTCATAACCTTCTCAGTCTGCTCTGGCAAGCTGTTGTCTGAATGAGATCGCAGTTTATATAGAGAAAGAATAGGGAGAGGAGGGATCTGAGGTAAGAGAAGAGCATTAGCTTCTACAGAATAACAGAAGATGAGAGATTGAGGTCTCAGAATTGGAGAGAGTGTAAAAATGGCATTAAAAAACAAAGTCATCTGTGTTTGTATAGTATTGCAAGTCTGAAAATGATATTTGTCCAATTTACCTTGCAACCAACTGTGCTAATTTCAGGATGTGATGTTCCAGCCAAAACCAACACTCTGGTTCTTGACTGGCAACTGCATATGGGCCGCCATGGCAAAACAATGGGTAAGCAGTCTGGGCTTGGAACTCCAGATTAATTCAAGCGGCCTATCTAAGATATTCATAAACAATTAAGATTTATTAAAGACAATAAAGCAATTTTTATCTCACTAGCAAGACAAGATGTACTTTAAAAGTGGTAGCAACAGCAGCAGTAGTACTAATAATGGTAGCAGTGGTGGTGGTGGTGGTAGTAAAAGGTTGCAGTGTTTATTAATTCTGCATTTCAAGGCATACAAAAAGCTCAACAATTCAAAGTCAATTATCTTCATGTATACATACTGTAAGTAACTATTCAAATGAATTAAAAATGCACTCAGCATTGTACATAACTAGGCAAAATCTAGATACTGGCATATTGTATCTTTTTTTTTCCTTTGATCATATTACAAAACCCATACATTGGTTCAGAGACAGGGGCTGTTCAAACTGCTCTTTGAAAATTATTTTTAAAATAAAAATAGGCTCATTCCTATTACACCGCAAAAATACCATCTACATTCATATCTGGATACAGACACTGTTTACCGAAACTGACTTCAGTAATTAATGTTAATAATAGCTCAAGTAACTATCCTAATTGCATGATATATGTGCACAATGTTTAGTTAAGAATCCATAAAAACCATCATCCAATTTCTAATGGAAACTAAAACTAGATCTAGATTTCATCTAAGTAGATCTGTCGGTATTATTGCAATTATCGGTTCAACTCACACAAGCTTTTCAAAATTGTATTTTTTTAAAGAGGCTTGATATGCTGAACACGTAATATATGAAGGTTTTATTCGCCTACAAATAAATACTTACCTCAAGATATAGGCTAACTATTATTATTATATAGCTTTTTTGTGTTGCTCACACAAAATCTCATTAAACTACAAGTTTTGATTTCATCGTGAAAATTCTGAAATATTCAATTGTGGCAAGCCTAAGGTGAGTTGGGCCTGATATTCTGCAAATTTACCAATCTGTCTTGATATCCTAGATTCTCTAGGAATTTGTAGATCTAGAAATTTACATCTCATGGATTTTTTTTTCTTTAAATAGAAGTAGTGTGGCCTCAGCACTCAGCCAGCCGTTAAATAGGTATAGCAGTGAAAATGTTTCATAATAAAGAACCCTTTAATTTATAAGTGCGCATCCGGGAAAAGAGTTCCTTTTCGGTACATGGACTAGTTTACATACCAAAAAAAAGGGCTTCCTTGGATCGGGGCCATAGGAAAAGATTGGGCTTGGTTTTTGCTTTCCAAGAGAAGGGGAATTGAAGTTAGATCTAGATAAGAGACAGAGGCTGAAATAATTAATTTTTCGTCTTAGTGTACCCCCAAGCAAAAATGTGTAAATTAGTCCGTACCTAAAAGGAACTCTTTCCGTGCATCCTTTAATTTTAAATTTAATTATCTCTAGAGATCTGAACTAGATCAAGATTGTATGGTCTTCATCATAGCATGAGCCCAAGGAGTCCAACATCGATCATAACTAGAGCCAATACTTGGCATTAGTCAACGCCTTCTGTGGCCTGCGAGTTTTTTCCAGCACTTTTGCATCAAAATCCAAAGATTACAAAACAATATAAATTCGCTGCTATAAATCGCATTTTCGCTCACCTTTCCAGAAATCATACAGTTTACGTATGGATTTTTGTTATTCTTTTAGGCTGGTTTACTTTTTGGACATCAAATTAATTTACTCTAAATCTTGACCAATTAGACCTTGTGTATATCTCTAGCAGTCTACCTTTACGGAAGTTATAACGAGGGTGGGCGGGTGGTAAAATTACTCTTTGTTTCGATATTTACTTGGTCAGTTGGTCTGTTGATAATGTTCTTTTCGATTAGCGAAGGTCTGTAATGCTGTGTTACACCTTTTGAGCATCTCATTTTTACGCCTTATTTCCTAATGTTACATAAATAATAACAAACTAAAAATGAAAACTTGAATTCGATTAAAAGCAAGATTTTAGATGAATAGAATACATGGAATTTCTCTGTTTTGGGTATTATCAGTTGATCCGTATGTGTTTGTATATGAATCAATTCACACCCCTAACTCTTTTTAGTTTTCTTATTTATATACGCCGTCATTATTGTTCTTTTTTTGTGTGTGTGTGTTCTTGCTGCTGCTGCTGTTGTTGGACGTATGACATGGGTAGGACGGGTAGTGGGGGGGGGGGGGGAGGGGGTGAGAGTTACCACGCGGATTTCTATTTTTAGGCTTTTAATTCTTAGTTCACATGCACAATAAGAAATCTAATAAAAGAAGGTATAAGCCTCCCAGCGTCATATTTAAAGAATTAGATAGCGGAAGTTTTATTTCCATTCTGGGGTAATTGAACGAAATTTCTTAAGAATAATTATAGAGATAAGATATAATAAGATTATGATGTAAGATGCAAGACCGTTTTGCATATATATATATATATATATATATATGTGTGTGTGTGTGTGCTCTTCACACCTCATGGGCTCTAAACCTATTCTTAGAGGGAGAAAGAGTCGCCCTTTCATTGGTTGGTATCCCTAGCAAGGATGCAAAGTCTAGCGAGTAACTAAGATAGGGTATTTGGAAGAGAATGGCGTTTTAATAGACGTACACGTACCAGTGATCCTCTAATATTATGAATACCGCAGCACCCCCTCCTTTTCTTTTCCTTCTCTCACCTTTCCTCCTCCTCCCCATTCTCCTCCTCCTCCTCCTTTTTCTTCTTCTTCTTCTTCTTCTTCTTCTTCTTCTTCTTCTTCTTCTTCTTCTTCTTCTTCTTCTTCTTCTTCTTCTTCTTCTTCTTCTTCTTCTTCTTCTTCTTCTTCTTCTTTATACGTTCATATAATATTATTGTTCTTTGTTATTGCATTTTTTTTTCCTGTTGGTGGGTGGGTAGGTTTTATTTTTTTTTTTTTTTTTTTTTTACATTTGCAGTCGTTTAGTCATTGTCTAAAAATAACATTTGATGAGCAAAAAACATAAAGAATTTATTTCAAAGTCCATCGATAAAGCATCTTCAGTATAAATTCTGATATTGATTTGGATGTATCGATAGAGTCCAAAAGTTTGTCAACAAATAAGATGGCCGAAAGCATGGCCGGAGGAAAACAATCTCTGGTGGACACTGTTTTGTCTCAAACTGAGGACCAACAGCTGAGAACTACCAACGTAGAAAATGAAGAACTGATAGAGCTAGACGAAGGCAACCTTTTGGCTATTAATGAAAACAAAACTGACACCAAGGATTTCAAGTGAGTTTCACATTTCACTTAGGCGAAATAGCTTCTTTTCTTTCTTTTTTTTTTTTAACAGATGTATGATCCATTTGTTCATGGTAAACAATTACAAAGCCAATAGCACTACAGAAACAATTTTTTAAACATATCAAGCAAGAATGGTACCATGCATTTAATGATGTAAGCAATTGTTGCTGAGGCTCCAGGCTATAGCATATTCCACGAGAGGCGAGCTCTCAGATTGAGAGAGAAAGTACTCATATCATCATATGCGTGGCTCCAGCATGCTTTCTGCAAGCTGTTTTTGATTTGTCATGTCCTGTTGTTTTGTTTGTAAATGGACAACAGAGCCATGTGGACCTTAAAGTTTGTGAATCTTGCAGGCTGTCAAACAATATTTATGCTGCCTGTGCACATTTAATTCTGGCTAGATCTAGATATATATCTTTTTGGCTCACTGAAGTTTCAGTGAAGGAAGGCTGTGAGAGACTTCAACGTTGTTTTCTGGATGCTCTCCTTACTCAAAAACATCTTTGCACCTCTATTCAGGGCTGCTTGGTCTTTGCATTGCTAAAAAGAAAAGCTACTGGTAGTTTATGCTTTTATTGCATAGATCTAGTCTGTCCCTTGCAATCAAGATTGACAAAATAACCCGAAATGTAGAGCTAGCCTGATCCATGGGAAGAGCATGGGCTGTTCCTGCACACTTTCTCTTTCAGACTTACAGCCCACCTCTTGTGCGATCAGCCTTAACAATAGCTTGAATAACTGCATATCTCATGGAATGAGTGCCAATCTGCAGCTTCACTCTTAACAACCCTTCCACCAATGCCTATATACCTTTCTCCTCCTATGGCTTAAAGCTATAATCCAGATGCTGATAATGATACAGTTTTCACGTTGATCAACTTAAAAATATTAGATATAGGTAACCATCAGTTAGTAAGAATCTGACATTTATTAAATTTAACATTGGAAAAAATTCTTATACACTAACAAAAAAAATGAAGTAGGGCTCATGATTTTCAACTAAGTACCAGGAGCAAAACTTTTTGTGAAATAGTGTTTCAAATGCATATATTTCTGTTTCAGAAAAAAAGGGGAGAACATACTGCTTTCTTTGACAAGAGATGCCACACAAGCTTTGTTTAATTCATTGTGGAAGGTAGGAATTTATTCTATACTCACAATTTTCCCTTTTATTCAGAATAGTAACTTTGTGCTGTTGACTGTAGATACTAAAAGTTTTGTTATTTAGTTTGTATTTTACAAATCAATGATGTTTTGTAAACGTGATTGTAATGTATACAGCTCCATTAAAAATAACCAAGCATTCTCTCATGCAATCTTTTATTTAAATGCCCATAGAATTACACAACACAATAGAGACATACAAAATTTCCACTTTTTATACAATATATATATATAGATTTGTTATATTTTTTACCTGTTCTTTTCATCTCTCATATTTAAATGAATTTTGTTTTATATTTGTTTTCACTTGCTTCCATATGCCAGGTATAAGATATTTGGAAAGACAGACATTTGAAACTAGTAAAATCTTATTAAGAACTAGATGTGTTGAAAATAAAACTCTTGGGCAGTTTACATTTTATTTCCCCAAATTCACAAGTTATTTAACTCACTCAGCACGAATACCGAGTATACTCGGCTGCCCTATTACTTCGGTTGCATACGAAAACTGGGAATACTCAGTTTTAACTTTGAATATCTATTTTACTTCCCAAAGCAACATTTAGTAATCTAAATCTAGTTTATAGGGAAGGGAAACAACTGTTAGCTTTTCAAATTTATTAGTTTGCATATTTAGATCTAAATAAACTTTGTTAGGCTGTTGAAAAAAGTTAGATCTAAACTGGAACTAGATCTAGATCTAGATTTCCAAACTAGATCTAGATCTGGCATTGAATGCGTAAAAATTATGAATGGATTCTCCAAGCTCACCTACATTTGTCTGACTGGTATATTTATCAAGTTCGAATATGTAGATTTTCTTTTCTTACCGTATCTCTTTTTCATCTAATATGATAATGTGTATCAGCCTTGTTACAAGGGGAATTTTTTTTTTCTTTTTACAAAATTGATGTGTCACTAGAAAGTTCATAAAAAATAAACTATTTGTAGCTTGTATGTCAAACTTGTGTGCAGTGCAGATTAGATAAGAATCTACCTACACAGAAAATTTTAGGTTTTTGCATGAATACATTTTTGAAATATGATCCTTTAAAATAATCTAAAAATGGCCTGTGCCTCAGAGCATTTATACAGATAGGTCTCAGTACTGAGTGAGTTAAGGAAGTTATAAAATCATACTTCATTTTTTTTTTCATATATGCCTCAGATTCCTGTGGAGCAGAAAGATGGTGCCTATTTGATCACGGTAAATTTTATATTTTTATAATATTTTATCATTATATATCTTGCCTTTTCTAGCAAAGAATAATATCCAAAAGTTTGCATATAGGCTGTTACAATTACATTTGTTTGTTCAACATGACATGATTTGAGATGCATTCTGCTTCAGTAATAAGTAGCAGTTTTATATAGGTAAAACACTATGAAGCAGGTAAATTTTTTCTGCTGAAATCCACTAAGTACTACCAAACCATTTATTAAATATTTAAAGATATTTTAAACCGTCTAGCTGTGATAATATGCCTAGCAATAATTGTGGTTAATAGTTTTCCTCTTAGATATTCTGATTTATAGACAAGGATCCTCCTATCATGAAATTTAAACATTTTTATAAATTTTCATGTTGGTTTTTGTCTGATCTAGTTACCTGAACAAAAGACATGGATGCCTAGAGAGAAACCTGTGAGTATGGTAGTATTGGATTTCAATTTTAATGATGCTTATAAGTGCTAAATTTATGTACTGATCAGTTTTATACAAGGTGAATTTAAAATATATAGTAATCTATGGAAAATATTGGAAGCAACTAATATTTTTTATTTGTTGAAAAATAGTTTGTCACTATTTGAGTTGTAATAATTACGCTAACTCTATCCATATATCATGTTTTCTATTGTATCCAAACATTCAGAGAAAAGTTGTGCTCCACAATTTAGGTAGGAAGAAAAAAACAGAGTTTTATTCTTATCAAACATTTGGGGTGAGATAAGAATCCCATATTTTTAAATTAACTAACCTTGTTTCATCCATCTGTACTCCGGGGATGACAAAATCACCCAACTTCTACTGCATGAAATAAATTGCCCTCTTTAGTTGAAATGGTAGATCTCAAGGTATTGGCATTCACTCAGTCATACTTGCTGTTCCCTAAGTGTTTAATTCCTGTCCGGTACCAGCTGTACTTTCCCCATTGCCTTTTAGAAATGATCAATGGTTAATATAGTTTTTATCTATTTGCTACAAATAATGCATATGAATTATGAGGAATATTAAAAATTTCAGTATAAAATTCCCATTATAGGTATTTTTCAGGGCTGAGAATTCTCCGTCTAAAGGCGGATTTCCGCCCAACTTGTCATTTCCATCCGCCTAACGAAGATCGCGTCCGCCCAAAAAAAAAAAAATTAAAGCAACACAAAAATAATAAGCCTTCTTTTCGATTTTTTAATGCTCCCAAATTAAGTTTAGTTTTCAATAATTCTGTATCTTTAGTTAGTTTGGTGACTAAAAAAAGTTTTTAAAAAAATCTAGTCTGACACCATCAGTGATTAAATTCATTCAATATTCTAAGATTGTTCCAGATATGTTATAGGTTTACCTTTTTTTTTTTCTTACATGTCTCAACAAAAAAGCAAAGGATATGTTAACACAATAATTAAGTGGAAGTTCAGTGCCAAGAGGGGCGTCTAAATGGCTTAATTCTAACGCAATTCTTTCTAAAATTTTACCGGGGGGCATAGCTCCCGGACCCCCTATGTGAATCTCGCGCGCCTTCGGCTCGATGGCTGGTATTTTCAGACTTTTTCTTGTCTGACCATTCTCAGCCCTGATTTTTAAACAAATAAAAACGACCCCTGGAGTGACAAAGTCACCATTAGATGTATGGATAGTAAGTTAAACACCTTTTTTACAAAAATTACCAGATAAAATTTTTGAGATTTCAAAGACTTCAGTCTTAAAATCTTTTATAGCATTTATGCGAAAGACGGTAACTAATAATCAAGGTTAGAAAACTTTTTAAAAATATTTTTGATTATAGTTTTCATAAGGTGCTTGAGATGAATATGCCAAATGAATTTTTAAGAGCTTCTTAGGTCAGTTAATTTTTGTTTATTTTACTGATCAGTAATTTCTAATTGTCAGTCAAACCTTGATCTGGAAGAAATTTTTTGCACGCATTTAACAAGATATATTCAGTCTTTTTGTCTTTTTTTAAACAAGGTACCCAAGAAAAAGGCGCCCACAAAATGGGAAGAATATGCAAAGTCAAAAGGGATCTTGAATAAAAAGAAATCTAGGATGGTCTGGGATGATCAGTCACAGCAGGTATTTAAAGATTGCTCCAACTTTAAAGTTCTGTAACATTTTCTTTCCCTTTCCATTCATTTACATATTGATTTGGGGTATTTATTTTAAAAGTCGTCTAGTTAAGATAAAAGATTTGATTTTTCTGGAAATTGAATTAATTGCTTGTTAAATTTAAGACAAAGCTCAAAAACCTTTTCTTTTTTTTTTTCTTCCTATGGCTTTTTCCTTTTTCTCATTGCACCATTATTTGAGCTTTTTCAATTAATTTCTGCCATGTCATGCCTTGCATTAAGCATTAGGTTAGCGAAATGGCTCAGATTGGTGATAAAATAAATTCTTTTTTTATTTTCCTTTTTAGCAATACAAGCCTAGATGGGGCTATAATCACAATGATGACATGTCAAAGACTGGGTCAGTTGAAGTTCCTGGACAATGCAAGGTACAATGAAAAAGTGATTTGTGTTGGATGAATTTGTAACCGTGTTGTCTTGCCTAGTTCAAAATAGCTAGCTAGGTAAATCACTCAGGTTTAAGGCCATGCGTAGTGAAATTCAGCTTAGAGCCTGAACAAGAATTGTTTTTGTTGTCACTGGCGAAGGAAACCCATTAACCATTTTTTTTTTTTGTTATTAATAATTCTCTTTCTGTTTCAACCAAACATTGTTTTTGGTTCATTCTGTCCACACATGCAATGCTTTGCATAAACGCACTTTTCTAGCTTCCTCTGGTTTTAAGTCTAGATCTCTTTGGCAACTATGTTGGAGCACTTCATCCAATCTCTTTATAAGTTCTTGAAAGTATTTATCTGTTGAAGTAAGAATGTAATCAAGCTATTCGAATTTGTTAATATTTCTGATATTACCTTCCTTACTTTCTAGCTGACATATAGTTATATACACATACATGTCTTTTTTGAAAAATTGTCCTATCAAGTTATGCAGTCCACAACTTCAAAGTTTGATGGCATTAGTGGCACTCGTCAGGTTTTGTTGTTCTTTCTACATTGGTTAGGAGGTATTTCTTTTGGTGTACACTGTGTGTGAGAAGACCTCTTTCTGGTAGTTTACACTGGGGCTAGTTGCCGCAAACTTTCAAACTTTTCTTCTAAACAAAGTGCATAATACTTTTGTCTGGTGTGATTGGTCTTACTTTTTTTACGATTTCCCATTCTATTCTGTGGTCTATGTTGTTGTTTTTTGATTCTCAAATATTTTCGCTTAATCCTGTAGCTGATTTTTTATGCTCCAGTTTTAAAGATGATTTGTGTAGATTATATCTTGTTTTAAATGTATTTTCAGTGAGTCCTATGTACGTTTCCTTGTTGTGAGATTCGGTTTGTGTTACGGTTGGTTTGTAGATATATATATATATATAAATATATATATACACACACACACACACATATATATATATATATATATATATATATATTTCTTTCTTTTCAAGCTTTATATTCTTTTTTTTTTTTTAATTTTTAGATCACTATCTTGTAAGTCCAGCTAGTTTAGTTTTTGACACTTTCTTTCATAAATGTCATGCTGAGATCAAATTCTCTCTGTGTTTTTCAAGATCCATTTGAGGACCAATTTGAGAAAAGGAAGACAGCCAAGAAGGAAAGAGTAGCAAAGAATGAGTTACAGAGACTACTGAAATGCCAGCCCGTACACAGAAAAAAAAAGGTTTGCCTCTTACGTTATGTTGATCGAAAAAACTTGTATTGGTTGTTGCAATGAGTTTCTATTTTTACTATTGTTGGAAACTTTCATATTGCCTGTTTTGTTTTGATTATCATGTATCAAGTTCGTTTTGTTAAATTATCATGCATCAAAAATGAGCCTGCCTTAACAAGAAAAAGTACCATTCGTTGGTAATATAGAATATAATTGTGATGAAATATACACCATTGAATACCGGATTGAATGGATTTTATGATCAGTATTCTTATATGAATCATTCCAAAGTAGATTTTGATTTAGCTTGGTCATGGTTTGACATTTTTTGGCTGTGGTATTTTTAATAATATTAATCATTAGTTTCTATTCTTTGCCTTGAAAGTAAGTTTTCAGTTTTCATTAAATTTTTTTTTTTACTTTTCTTCCACAATTTTCGAGATTAACTTATTTTGAGACTGGTTTTGCTTTACTTTTGCAATAAAGGCAATAAATATTTTACCAACATTGTCAGAGGCAAAATTTCTTTTTGTGTGTGTGTAAATTAGTAGCTTTTTCATTTTTTATTGGCCATATATTTTTTAATAACACTATACAAGAGAAAGAGAGACCATGTGTAACAATCTTGCTAAATTAGTTCTATGATTTTTGTTGTTTTTTTTATTGCTGGAACTTGGTCCTTTTTTTGCTCACTTCAACATATTTATTCACCCTGGGTTTTGGCATCATGAAACTTTAGGTTTTTAGCTCATCTAATGAGTTTGATTTTTGAAATTACCTATTGACTGGTTTTGGCTTTGTTGTATCAGTTCCAGGAATCGGGCTGGCCCCCACAAGAGCAGCCTTCCAAGGATCATCCTATCAAAGGCTTTGGCTGTTGCACACAAATCAACTGCATCCATAGGAAAATTTACAGACAGGCTTTTAAGGAAAAGCCATCTAAATTTACTGGCAAGAAACGGAAGGTAATTGTTTAATTAAGCATTTTATTGCTTTTTTTTTCCCTTGTTATCAAATTTGTAAATGATATCTATGAATTAATACTGCACATAGATACACTTTTGTGCATTATAATATATGTTGTTATTTTTTTATTCTTTTTTTTTTTTAGGAAAATCCAATTTCTCTGACTTCAATTAACTTTAGTAAATAAATATCTAAAGTGGCGCACTACAAAAATTATACACCCTTTCAAACTGCTTGGTTTTCTTATCTTTTCTCATGTGAATTACCGCCCCGCCCCCCCTAAATAGCACATTTTTGTTTGTAATTTTTGAAGTAGAGATAAATTATCATTTTTCCTGTTGTTTGAAGCTAGATGAATTCATAGTCACAATCCTCTAACATTCATTCTTCTCTCCCCCCCCCTCTCTCTCTCTCTTTTTCTTTTTATTTTTTTGCAACAATAGTGGGATTCGTACAATTCCTGTTGCTATACCTGTGCTTGAGCATTTCAGCATAACATGACCTTATCTTTACATTTCTCCCTTTGTCTACTGCAAAGCCCCCAATGATAATATACGCTCAGAAATGTGATTATGCCTTTTTAAAAATACACATCTCATTCACATCTAATTTGTTGGGGCTTTTTTGTTTCTCTCTTTTTCAGTTTGAGGCAAGTATTGGGAACTTAGGCAATGAAAAAGAAAAGCAGTTGAAGGTGCTCGACTCTGTGTCTAAGAGGACTCACACAATAAATGTCTAAAGCAGCTAACAGAATAGCTTCGACAAGATGAAAGAGAAAATTAACCTTATTTTATAACGGTTACAGTGAGTATATAAAGTTTCATGATCATTGTTCTTTGTGCCAGAGATAGCAATATGTTGGATAGTGGCACACGCCTGATCTATTCACTCATGTAAGAGAAAGTTCAATTTGAGAACATCAGAACATTTTAGAAGGCTTCTCTTTACCTTAAGTCACTGGAGGCTTTTTACTTAACTATTGCCAAAAATATTTTTTTACCTCTAAGACTGTTCACACGAGCACAAAGACCAAATTTTTTTTCTAACTTTAATATGCTCACAGCGTCTAGCATAGTTTATTTGCTTAACTTAGGTGGCCTCAAGGGTATTTGAGAGAAGCATCAGAATTGTATGGCAACACAATTTTAGAAATTCCTTGAAAAAATATTTAAAGTAATGCCGTTCTGTTAGGGGTTTTTTTTTTTGCATATTTTTATACTGATGTAAATCTGTAATATGTGTAAAAATTTTGAAAACCTAATTTTAGGAAGTTCCTTCTTTGTTTTTTAAATATGTACAAAAAAAAGTCTGTCTCAAAAAGCTCAGTCTCCAGTATTAAAATAGTCATATTCAAGTTAAGTTTCTTAAAGGCATGTTTCAGTTTTTGCTTTATGTGAATGTTTTTCATTAATTCCTTATTTTTCGCAACCACCCATAATTATAATGTTTTGCTTTTAATTACATTTTGAACACTAGATTGTGATTTCTTCAATTTTCTGCTATTTATTTTGCATCTAATTATTCTCAGCTATTGTAAGGAGAGTGAAAGCATAAAGATGTAGTAAGAGAGACTCACTAAATTGTACTATTTGTAGGTGCAGTTTTTTTAGTGTTTGCGATAGTGACAAAGCAAAACAAACTTTTTTTTTTCAATTTAGATCCTTAAACCTTTAATCTTATTTTCTCTGGTTATCATTGTTCAATATACACAAATGCGCATTTTTTCATATTTCTTCATATTAAGGGCTCAGAACAAACAGAGTAAAAAAGACACCAAAGAAGCTACAGAAGGGGCATTAAACAAGTCTAGGACTAAGGAAGCCAGGAAGACAGGGAGGGGGAAACAAAAAGACTAGGGCAAGAAGAAACGATAGTTTGTGATAGAGTATGTATTTTTATGTAATAAATAAAGAAAAATTAACTCTGCATACTGACTTTTTCATCCTCTTGATAAATATCTTTTATCATTGTTACTTTTCTTTTTAAGACATGTGTGAGACTGAGAGTGAGAATAAATGTTTGCAACACCAATAGAAATTATCATACTAAGTAATACCTCTATGAACTTAAAGAGAAGCAATTATGAGAAACACCCTGGTAAACTGATAGATCTGTTATGTTCTATATTTTAGTGTTCATTTCTCACATAGAGAGAGATGAGAAATCTTGCCATGGAGCCCTTGCCAAGACTCAAGTGGTTTGAAGGAAATAGACTTGAAGGGCTTCTTTAAAACACCATGGCAATAAGCGAAATCAACACTGTATTAATTCTCAAGACATTGTATGTATTCAGAAAAAAATAGGCACACATCATGTTTGACAGGATAGGTTAAAACTTTGCTGTGTAACAGGAGGATAGGGTGTCATGGTGCATTGTTCCTAAAAAGTATCATTAGATTTTTTTTTTTCTATGGTCAATAGCCACTCATGCTGTAATCATCCCTAGTTTGTTCCCGTCTTTATAACTCACCCTTGAAAAATCATTGGCTGGAAAAAAAGGTCATTAAGTATCAGTCAAAGTCATATACTGGTCATTGTCTATGATGAGGATCTTTTGTGTGTTGTTGGTGAGTTTGATAAAAGAAATACACATTTAATAGGGTGTCACTTATTCATGCTGATAATGGAAATCAGGGAGCCTTCATGTTTGTCCTTTCAGGAATCATTGAATTTTCTTGTAGATTTTGATGACTCTGCTTTTCCTAAAGCCTCATTAAAGGTTTTTTTTCATGGGATAATTATTTTTTCTCTTGTAAGTTCTGTACTTGTTTCCTCAAAACAGGTCTGAGAAGACAAGTTTTGAGCATTGAAAACTCGCCTATCAAGAAGGCTTTTATGATACAGGCTATGCCAGCTGTAGCCTTGAAGATCAAGATTTAACCTTTTGTCTTTGAGCCATGAGAAGTGAGGATATTTATAAAAATTGAAAGAAACATGCCCAGGGCCCTCTTGTAATAAATTAGGGGCAAGATACAAGCAAGCTCTTCTGTCTTGCATAAGCAGATTTGTTTTTAGTTTTATATCTGGTAAGAGGGGGGGGGGGGGGGGGCATGGCATAGAAAAGGAAAGGAAAAAAGATTTTAGACCTGCATGCGTGCCGACAACAATTGTCGGATTTCCGACAATCACGGCCGTTCAGCAAATTTTTACGGCCAAAACTCCATTAACATCAAATTGTCGGCGTGTCAGCAATCCGCCACTCTAACAGCGGCTAGCAGTTAAAACGCCGAAACAGTCGCTTTTCAAAACTGCCGACAATTGTCGGCACATTCCAGTCCCACTGCCGACAATATTGTCGGCACTTTCATTCCCCAGCTCGCTTGCGTATCATCGGGAAACTTCCGAGTATGAGAGAAAGCTCCCCACTGTCAGAAAACCCAAGAAGTGTATGAAGTCCAAATTTAAATCGAGCATGCATACTGTTGCAGTTCGACCTCTTTCAGTTTTTTGTTTCCCTTGTTTTTTGCTCTTTGTTTCTCGTGGTTTCGCTCAGGCGGGCGGCTGCCAATCCACATTGATTTAACTTTAGATTTACTTGAAGTCTGATTCGTTTCTTCATTCGAAGAAGCAATTTAGGAACTCTCGCTTTCTGAAATTTTCTGGATTTATCGTCGTTGTGGATCATATTTGGAACAATATTAAGCCCTATTCTACTGTGTAGATCTAGAATCTACCTCCTTGTACATTAGTCATGCTGGAACATTTCTTAGAACGCTCATCGCGGATCTGAAGGTAGTGGAGAGTGGTGTTCGAAATAAGTTCAAATGGACTTGATTGGAAAGAAAAAGACGCCAACAACGATTTTTCTTTCTGAGATTGATATATTTTTTTAGTATCATGCGAAACTCGACCTCGCAGGAATATGTGCAGTGGTAGAATATTAATTTTATTATGACACCGCACTTTTTCTCTTCCAAGGTCAACATTTATTGGCAAAAGGGGGAAAATTGGTGCGGACTTATTAATTTTTGTTTTTATTGCTAATGCTGTTGTTGTTTAAAATTCATATTTGGCAGCTTAGTTGAGTAAAAATATGAGTCACTTTTTTTTACATGGTTTGTTTTTTTAATATAGAAGTAAAAGATTAAAGTGCACGTTTCAAACCATCGAAAAAGCCGAGGGAGGTTTGAAAGTGATACCGAATGAAAAACAGAACTAGAAAAATGCTTTTTTGGCCCCTACCTTATATGGGCTTGAAACTATGGTATGCATGCACAACAGACATTAGATCTCAGTGTTGCGTACGGGCCATGTCACCCAGCGCCAATGAAACAAAACAAAACTCGCAGAGCTAATAGTATAATATATTTCCTTCCCATAATTTTCTTTTTATTATCCTTTAATCTGGGTTGCTTGTGGTGGGTTCCGGTTGGTTGGGGTAAGTAACTTTTTTTTTATTTTGAGACCGAGTCAAAGATCCGGCATTGTGATGGAGTGCGAAAAAGTTCAGACAATTTGGTTAGGGCTCACATCACAGGTCTAAGATTTACATCTTTACTCATTAAGTTTCTCCTATGCTTTCTTTTCTTTATCCTCTCAGCTTAAAACAAACATTCACTACCTTTCACAAAAATGAATTTTGCTTTTGCTAACTTTCTGATTGCGATCTCAAAAAATTAAGGGGAAAAAATCATTTCTTCTTGCTTTAAGTCTTTGAAGGTCCGAAAGACAAATTTTGGGCTACGTTTGCCAAGATGCCAATCAAAGGTAGTCAGCTAACACCCCATGTACAAGTGAGACTAACATGTTTACCTTCTTAAATTCATGTCTTTTCTTTTTCAACCAAATTTCATGTCTGCAAAGTGTTGTCTGTGAGTACAGTATTATCTTTATTTACTTTACATGTTTTCTTTTATGTAAGTCGCCAGCATGTTCATAGTGATGTATTTTCTGTTTTTTTTTTTTACTTCAAGCATTTCAAAGAGGGTTAGAACGAGAGAGAGAGAGAGAGAGAGAGAGAGAGAGAGAGAGAGAGAGAGAGAGAGAGAGAGAGAGAGATATATATATATATATATATATATATATATATATATATATATTTAAGCAGCTTTTGTGATATCATTGCATTATTATTATTTTTTTGTGTGTGTTTTCTTCGTTTTCTCCAGTAGGACAGACAGGTTTTTCAATCTTTCATGTTATCTCTTTTCTTATCCTCTCAGCTTAAAAACAAACTTCATCTTTCACAAAAATCTTTTTTTTTTTTTTTGGATTTTCTCAAAAAATAAAGAGGGGGAAAAAATCACTTGTTCCTTCTTTAAATCTTTGCAGGGTCAAGACAAATTTTGGGCTACGTTTGTAGACCAATCAAAAGGTAGTCAGCTTATACCTTATGTATAAGTGAGACTTACATGTTTACCTTCTAATATTCATGTCTTTCTTTTCAAGCAAATTTCATGTCTGCAAGGTGTTGTCTGTGAATACATTCCTTCGTATTATGTTTTTTTTTCACTATGTGTGATTTGAGTCCTTTGAACTTTCCAGCTTTGAAAATGTTATAGAACTGGAGTGAGATGTTATATTTGCAATCTTTGCTGTACTTATGGCAGTGGTTGTCTATACATAATTTTATGTAGAACAGCGCTCAACATATGTGGTATTCATCTACGTTCAAACAACATAGACAATATATGTTTATATTGCTTACAACTACGTTTATTAGATACATCTTTTTTTGTTGTTTTTTTTTGTAGCTAGACACAAATCCTTAGATGATTCATGGAAAATATCCGGTATATCAATGAATTAGGTGCCCTGCTCTTTAGATTAGGCAATCATGACCTTTTGCGCATCTCTATCCCTTGATGCTGTTGTGTTAGTGCATCTGTCACTCATTTGTGGCAAGTCTTCTTTATTTTCTGCAATTAATACAGCGTCATCAGCGTATCTCATGTTGCTTACTTTGTGCCCTCCTATTTTAATTCCTCGGTATCCTTCTATGCTTCTCAAATCATTTCACTGTAGAGAGAGAAAAGGTCTGGAGCAAGCACACATCCTTGTCAGACACCGCACTTTATTTTTTTTTTTTTAATGAGCTGATTTACCCATCAACTCACATTGTTGCTGTCTCATATCATTTCATGTTTTATTTTTAATTGGTCTTGCCCATGGACCTCTCACAGACTAGCAGAGGGAAGATACCCTCATTCCTCTTTCTCAGAGTTGGCTCTGAGCTGCCGCCTAATATAAGTCATGCTTTTTTACCTCTAATTTGAGCAAATATTATAAATTTGAGTTAATCTTAAAGCATTCTAAGATTTACACTTTTTATAAACATACATTTAATTTTTACACTGCTTGCTGTAGCCATTCTTTTTTTGCTCTTCAGTGAAGCCATTTTAATATTGAGCTATAAGAATATGATCTTCAGCTCAACACTGTATGATGTAATTGTCTAAACCTCGCCTCCATTCTCACTCTTTCTTTTCTCTCCCATTTTTGTCGTTCTGTCTTATTCTGGGCTTAGACTATGAGGATTTTCTCCTTTTCCCTTGTCCGATATCATTTTTCCCATATTAAATCTTCATTTCTGTTTTTCACTTCATGTTAAGACATTAGCTCTAAACTCTTATTAGAGCTGGCTAACCAGAGTCAAACCTTTTTTTTCTTTTTCTCTCAACTCTTGAGGCTTTTATGTGAGGGATCTGTGGACCCAAGGGTGCAACTAATGATTTTTAAGAGGACCTCGGGGTAGTAACAATATTTCTAATCCAGGTTAATTCGAGGCACTTGTGGGATTGACTGACAGTGATAAAAATAGCATTATATGAAAGAATATATTTGTGAACTTCTCTTCCTATATTTTTAGTTAAAAAACTTTGTACAGTGCTATCTTTATGTAAGTCGCCATGTAGCGATGTATTTTCTGGCTTTATTTTTACTTCAAATTTCAAAGAGGGTTAGAACGAGAAAGAGAAATAGAGAGAAAGGGGAGAGAGAGAGAGAGAGAGAGAGAGAGAGAGAGAGAGAGAGAGAGAGAGAGAGAGAGAGAGAGAGAGAGAGAGAGAGAGAGAGAGAGAGAGAGACACAGAAAGAGCATACAATGACAATATATATATATATATATATATATATATATATATATATATATATATATATATATATAAATATATGTTATTTTTTTTTTATATATTTTTTTATATAAGCCTCTAGTTTTAAATGTTACAAAACTTATAACCATTTCTAAAGAAACTCAAGTTTCAGCATACATTGTCGATTTTAGTCGAGACGCCTATAAATATAATACAAGCCTTTTCAGTTGAATATTGCTCACCCGATCGGCTGGTTAATCAGCACACTGTTACGATGACATTTGTTAATAGCTATCTAGAGCAACTCCTTCACAGTCAAAACAACATCGTTCTCAAAACATAGAGAGGACGTGTTTTTTTACATTGTAAATGTCAAGGTGGTGGTTCTTGTGGAAACGGTCGACCTAGTTTTGGATTAACAAAAGACAAACGTTTGTTGCCTCGTCTTTTTTTCCTAGTCTTTATTTGGCTAAGGTTTCACCCCCCATATTAATCTTTCTTTTTTGTGATTCCTTTTCAGAAGTAAAACGTGGGACCTTGTTTGAATCCTCAAAACAACATCGTTCTCAAAACATAGAGAGGACGTGTTTTTTTACATTGTAAATGTCAAGGTGGTGGTTCTTGTGGAAACGGTCGACCTAGTTTTGGATTAACAAAAGACAAACGTTTGTTGCCTCGTCTTTTTTTCCTAGTCTTTATTTGGCTAAGGTTTCACCCCCCATATTAATCTTTCTTTTTTGTGATTCCTTTTCAGAAGTAAAACGTGGGACCTTGTTTGAATCCTCAAAGCTTTCTTATCATCCAGTTACTATTTCTCTGGATAACGCATTTAAAGAGAACATGGGAACTATCTTGACTGGAGTAAAAACCTAATTAATGTTTTTGAAAAAAATTTATGTGAAGTATTAATTGTCTTTTATTGTAATGCAATGTGAGCTGAAAGTCAAACAAATTAAAGTTCATTTAACAGGCAATGCCCTTATATGTATTATCTCTTTTAATGAAAATGTCATATTCGTTTATGTTATATACATAAGTTTCACTGACGTTATTTTTAAAAGACTGGTATGATGTTTTTAATTATTTTAGAAAACAATGTGTATTATAATGATTTCTTTTTATATTTTTATAATTTGGATTTCTCTGAATAAACTCAGATAACACTTTTTTTTTAATCTGTCTTTGTTGTTTTTGATAAATGTCTTGTTTTTAATAGGTTTTTCGTCATGTGTTTATGGTATTCTCATCAAGTCAATTTCAATTCATTGCAATTTGCACAGAAGTTTAAGATCCGTCATTTTTATACAAAAGAAATAATATTCGAACTCCATTTTACAGTAATAAAAACATAAACCCTTATTGCCGAATTGATAATAATGCGTGGGTGATATGTGTTGGGAACATAAGATGGAATAGCCAACTGCCACAAAGATGGTGAATCAATATTAAATAATTAAATAGGGGTGACAAAATCCTCTTTATTTCTATCTCTACAAATCAAGCATAATTAAATATTACAATAGAATAGAATTCGAAATAAAAAAAAAATTCAAAACGGTAGAAATATTTCCATTTTCTCTTTCTCTATACATGCTGTAGAATCGAAATGATCCCTATAAATCATCAAAATAATACCATATTATCAAAATGTAATCGAATTTCAGACCCGAGTAAAATTGGAATTATGCTAATTATAGAGATTACCAAATTGGAATTAACCGGCGGCCATATTAGAAATATGCTAATTAAAGAGACTTCCAAATCGGAATTAGCCACGGCCATATTGGATTATACTAAATATAGAGATTGCCTAAATAGAATTAAATGGCGGCCATATTAGAATTATGCTATTTATAGAGATTAACAAAATAGTATTAATCGGCGACCATATTGGAATTATGCTAATTATAGAGATTGCCAAATTGGAATTAATCGGCGGCCATATTGGATTTATGCTTATTATAGAGATTGCCAAAATAGAATAAACTGGCATTACATATTGGAATTATGCTAATTATAAAGATGGCTAAAATTGAAGTAATCGGCGGCCATATTGAATTAATGCTAATTATAGAGATGGCCAAAATAGAAATTAATCGGCGGCCATATTGAATTTATGCTAATTATAGAGATGGCCAAAATAGAAATTAACCGACGTCTATATTGGATTTATGCTAATTATAGAGATGGCTAAAATAGAAATTAACCGGCAGCCATATTGAATTTATGCTAATTATAGAGATGGCCAAAATAGAAAATAACCGGCGTCTATATTGGATTTATGCTAATTGTAGAGATGGCTAAAATAGAATCAACTGGCGGCCACATTAAAATTATGTGCTTATGTTATAAGTTACCAAGATAAAATTAACCTGCTGGCTATATTGGACTTATGCTAATTGTAGAGATGGGCAAAATAGAATCAAGTGGCGGCCATATTAAAAATTATGCTTGCATTATAGAAGATTACCAAGATAAGATTAACTACGGCGGCCATATTGAATTTATGCTAATTATAGAGATGGCCCAAAATAGAAATTAACAAAACGTCTATATTGGATTTATGCTAATTAAAGAGATGGCTATGAAATAGAAATTAATGACGGCGCATATTGATTTATGCCTAATTGGGTAGAAGAGATGGCCAAAATGCAGAAATTAACCGGCGGCCATATTGGATTTATTTTATTTACCTATATAGATTACCAGAATGAAATTCGAATTATGCTAATTATAGAGATGGCCAAAATAGAATTACCCGGCGGCCATATTGGATTTCAATTTTATTTATATAGATTGCCAGAGAATGAAATTCGAATTATGCTAATTATAGTATAGAAGATGGCCAAAATAAAGAATTAACCGGCGGCCATATTGGATTTATTTTATTTATATATAGATTACTAGAATGAAAATCGAATTATGCTACTTATAGAGTAAATGGCCAAAAATAGAAAATAACCGGCGTCTATATTGGATTTTTGCTAATTGTAGAAGATGGGCAAAGAAATAGAATCAACTGGCGGCCACATTAAAATTATGCTTGTTATAGAGATTACCAGAAGATAAAATTAACCGGCGGCCATATTGAATTTATGCTTCAATTATAGAGATGGCCAAAATAGAAATTAACTTTTCAACGAAAGCGGCCATCATTGGATTTATTGTATTTATATAGATTACCAGAATGAAATTCGAATTATGCTAATTAAAGAGATGGCCAAAAAAGAATTAACCGGCGGCCATATTGGATTTATTTTATTTATATAGATTACCAGAATGAAATTCGAATTATGCTAATTATAGAGATGGCCAAAATACAATTAACCGGCGGCCATATTGGATTTATTTTATTTATATAGATTACCAGAATGAAAATCGATTTATGCTAATTATAGAGATGGCCAAAATAGAAAATAACCGGCGTCTATATTGGATTTATGCTAATTGTAGAGATGGCTAAAATAGAATCAACTGGCGGCCACATTAAAATTATGCTTGTTATAGAGATTACCAAGATAAAATTAACCTGCGGCTATATTGGACTTATGCTAATTGTAGAGATGGGCAAAATAGAATTAAGTGGCAGCCACATTAAAATTATGTTTGTTATAGAGATTACCAAGATAAAATTAACCGGCGGCCATATTGAATTTATGCTAATTATAGAGATGGCCAAAATAGAAATTAACCGGCGGCCATATTGGATTTATTGTATTTATATAGATTACCAGAATGAAATTCGAATTATGCTAATTATAGAGATGGCCAAAATAGAAGTACCCGGCGGCCATATTGGATTTATTTTATTTATATAGATTACCAGAATGAAATTCGAATTATGCTAATTATAAAGATAGCCAAAATAGAATTAACCGGCGGCCATATTGGATTTATTTTATTTACAT
The DNA here is from genome assembly GCA_033675545.1 of Elysia crispata. Lineage (NCBI taxonomy): Eukaryota > Metazoa > Mollusca > Gastropoda > Plakobranchidae > Elysia > Elysia crispata. Next base: position 7,746 of record JAWDGP010004083.1, on the reverse strand, counting down.
AGATTACTAGAATGAAAATCGAATTATGCTAATTATAGAGATGGCCAAAATAGAAAATAACCGGCGTCTATATTGGATTTTTGCTAATTGTAGAGATGGGCAAAATAGAATCAAGTGGCGGCCATATTAAAATTATGCTTGTTATAGAGATTACCAAGATAAGATTAACCGGCGGCCATATTGAATTTATGCTAATTATAGAGATGGCCAAAATAGAAATTAACCGACGTCTATATTTGATTTATGCTAATTTTATAGTTTGCTAATAAACAAATTAACCGAATGCAATATTGATTTATGCTAATTATAGAGATGGCCAAAATAGAAATTAACCGACGTCGATATTGGATTTATGCTAATTATAGAGATGGCTAAAATAGATATTAACCGGCGGCCATATTGAATTTATGCTAATTATAGAGATGGCCAAAAAAAATAGAAATTAACCGGCGGCGGCATTAATATGGATTTATTGTATTTATATAGATTACCAGAATGAAATTCGAATTATGCTAATTATAGAGATGGCCAAAATAGAAGTACCCGGCGGCCATATTGGATTTATTTTATTTATATAGATTACCAGAATGAAATTCGAATTATGCTAATTATAGAGATGGCCAAGATAGAATTAACCGGCGGCCATATTGGATTTCTTTTATTTATATAGATTACCAGAATGAAAATCGAATTATGCTAATTATAGAGATGGCCAAAATAGAAATTAACCGGCGCCCATATTGGATTTATTGTATTTATTTAGATTACTAGAATGAAAATCGAATTATGCTAATTATAGAGATGGCCAAAATAGAAATACCCGGCGGCCATATTGGATTTATTTTATTTATATAGATTACCAGAATGAAATTCGAATTATGCTAATTATAGAGATAGCCAAAATAGAAATTAACCGGCGGCCATATTGAATTTATGCTAATTATTGAGATGGCCAAAATAGAAATTAACTGGCGGCCATATTGGATTTATGCTAATTGTAGAGATGGCTAAAATAGAATCAACTGGCGGCCACATTAAAATTATGCTTGTTATAGAGATTACCAAGGTAAAATTAACCTGCGGCTATACTTGATTTATGCTAATTGTAGAGATGGGCAAAATAGAATCAACTGGCGGCCACATTAAAATTATGCTTGTTATAGAGATTACCAAGATAAAATTAACCGGCGGCCATATTGAATTTATGCTAATTATAGAGATGGCCAAAATAGAAATTAACCGGCGGCCATATTGGATTTATTGTATTTATATAGATTACCAGAATGAAAATCGAATTATGCTAATTATAGAGATGGCCAAAATAGAAATAAACCGGCGGCCATATTGGATTTATGCTAATTATAGAGATGGCCAAAATAGAAAATTACCGGCGTCTATATTGGATTTTTGCTAATTGTAGAGATGGGCAAAATAGAATCAACTGGCGGCCACATTAAAATTATGCTTGTTATAGAGATTACCAAGATAAAATTAACCGGCGGCCATATTGAATTTATGCTAATTATAGAGATGGCCAAAATTGAATTAACCAGCAGCCATATTGGATTTATTGTATTTATATAGATTACTAGAATGAAATTCGAATTATGCTAATTATAGAGATGGCCAAAATAGAATTAACCGGCGGCCATATTGGATTTATTTTATTTATATAGATTACCAGAATGAAAATCGATTTATGCTAATTATAGAGATGGGCAAAATAGAAATTAACCGGCGGCCATATTGGATTTATGCTAATTATAGAGATGGCTAAAATAGAAATTAACCGGCGTCAATATTGGATTTATGCTAATTGTAGAGATGGCCAAAATAGAAATTAACCGGCGTCTATATTGGATTTATGCTAATTGTAGAGATGGCTAAAATAGAATCAACTTGCGGCCACATTAAAATTATGTTTGTTATAGAGATTAGCAAGATAAAATTAACCTGCGGCTATATTGCATTTATGCTAATTGTAGAGATGGGCAAAATAGAATCAAGTGGCGGCCACATTAAAAAAATGCTTGTTATAGAGATTACCAAGATAAAATTAACCGGCGGCCATATTGAATTTATGCTAAATATAGAGATGGCCAAAATAGAAATTAACCGGCGGCCATATTGGATTTATTGTATTTATATAGATTACCAGAATGAAAATCGAATTATGCTAATTATAGAGATGGCCAAAATAGAAATAAACCGGCGGCCATATTGGATTTATGCTAATTATAGAGATGGCTAAAATAGAAATTAACCGGCGTCAATATTGGATTTATGCTAATTGTAGAGATGGCCAAAATAGAAATTAACCGGCGGCCATATTGAATTTATGCTAATTATAGAGATGGCTAAAATAGAAATTAACCGGCGTCAATATTGGATTTATGCTAATTGTAGAGATGGCCAAAATAGAAATTAACCGGCGGCCATATTGAATTTATGCTAATTATAGAGATGGCTAAAATAGAAATTAACCGGCGTCAATATTGGATTTTTGCTAATTGTAGAGATGGGCAAAATAGAATCAACTGGCGGCCACGTTAAAATTATGCTTGTTATAGAGATTACCAAGATAAAATTAACCGGCGGCCATATTGAATTTATGCTAATTATAGAGATGGCCAAAATAGAAATTAACCGGCGGCCATATTGGATTTATTGTATTTATATAGATTACTAGAATGAAAATCGAATTATGCTAATTAATGAGATGGCCAAAATAGAAATTAACCGGCGTCAATATTGGATTTTTGCTAATTGTAGAGATGGGCAAAATAGAATCAACTGGCGGCCACATTAAAATTATGCTTGTTATAGAGATTACCAAGATAAAATTAACCGGCGGCCATATTGAATTTATGCTAATTATAGAGATGGCCAAAATAGAAATTAACCGGCGGCCATATTGGATTTATTGTATTTATATAGATTACCAGAATGAAATTCGAATTATGCTAATTATAGAGATGGGCAAAATAGAATTAACCGGCGGCCATATTGGATTTATTGTATTTATATAGATTACCAGAATGAAATTCGAATTATGCTAATTATAGAGATGGCCAAAATAGAAATTAACCGGCGGCCATATTGGATTTATTGTATTGATATAGATTACCAGAATGAAATTCGAATTATGCTAATTATAGAGATGGGCAAAATAGAAATAAACCGGCGGCCATATTGGATTTATGCTAATTATAGAGATGGCTAAAATAGAAATTAACCGGCGTCAATATTGGATTTATGCTAATTGTAGAGATGGCCAAAATAGAAATTAACCGGCGGCCATATTGAATTTATGCTAATTATAGAGATGGCCAAAATAGAAATTAACCGGCGTCAATATTGGATTTATGCTAATTGTAAAGATGGGCAAAATAGAAACTAACCGGTGGCCATATTGAATTTATGCTAATTATAGAGATGGCCAAAATAGAAATTAACCGGTGGCCATATTGAATTTATGCTAATTGTAGAGATGGGCAAAATAGAATCAACTGGCGGCCACATTAAAATTATGCTTGTTATAGAGATTACCAAGATAAAATTAACCGGCGGCCATATTGAATTTATGCTAATTATAGAGATGGCCAAAATAGAAATTAACCGGCGGCCATATTGGATTTATTGTATTTATATAGATTACGAGAATGAAATTCGAATTATGCTAATTATAGAGATGGCCAAAATAGAATTAACCGGCGGCCATATTGGATTTATTGTATTTATATGGATTATTAGAATGAAAATCGAATTATGCTAATTATAGAGATGGCCAAAATAGAATTAATCGGCGGCTATATTGGATTTATGCTAATTATAGAGATGGCCAAAATAGAATCAACTGGTGGCCACATTGATAATATGGTATTGTTTTGATGATTTATAGAAATCATTTCGATTCTACAGCATTGACTTACTTGGACTTGAGCGGGGGCCTTCCGCGCTTCAGTCGTCCGACGGGGGCGCTTCGGCAGCTTTTCGGATTCTCGTCGACAGTTCTCTCCATTGCTGTCTGTTCTGGGCGATGCATCTTAGGTGTTCGAGGTCTTCCCTAGTTGTGAGTTGTAGTGTGTTTTCTTGTAGTCTTGATAATCTTCGTTATTGAGGACGACGACTGGTAGTGTTGTTAAAGGGCGGCCCCTGAAACTTTTTTCTACAGCATTGGTATTGTATTATTAGTATAGAGAAAAGAAAAAATCGAAATCGATTCTACCGTTAATTTTTTATTTCGATATCTATTCTATTGTAATGATATTTTGTTATTATGCTTGTTTATAGAGATAGAAGTATAGAAGTAAAATATTTCTCACCCCTATTTCATTGTTGAATATTGATTCACCATCTATCTGGCAGTTGTATGTTTCTATTACTTTATATGGAGTTAAATATTTCTTTCGTATAAAACTGACGGATCTTAAACTCTGTGCAAATTGCAATGAATTGAAATCACTTGATAAATACCTTAAACACATACGAAAACCTTTTGGGTTTAAACTCTCAATGTATTGAATGTGGGAGGTATTAAAAACAGGAACAATATCAAAAATAACAAAGACAGATAAGAGTGTTATCTGAGTTTATTCAGAGAAATCCAAATTATAATAAAAAAAATAACGTCAATGAAACTTATGTATATAACATAAACGAATATGACATTTTCATTAAAAAGAGATAATACATATAGGGGCATTGCCTGTTAAATGAACTTTAATCTTGTTTGACTTTCACCTTTACATTGCATTACAATAAAGCACAACTGATAATTCACATGAGATTTTTGTTCACATATTAATTATTTTACTCCAGTCAATATATTTTTCCCTGTTCTCTTTAAAAGCGTTGTCAGAGAAATAAAAACTGGATGATAAGAAAGCTTTGAGGATTCAAACAAGGTCCCACATTTTACTTCTGAAAAGGAATCACAAAAAGAAAGATTAATATGGGGGGCGGGTGAAACCATAGCTAGATACCATATCAAATTTGAAATATATTGTACATGTATATGAAATAATGAGATACAATTTACATAAAGATAGTTTATAATAACTGCACAAAATTGTTTGTTTCAAGAGCTAATTTAATCTCATCAGATTTTGGTAATTATCTAAATGGAGCTTTACAGGTTTAGAAAAAAGTAAAATTGAACATTTTTAGAAAATCTAATAATACAAAAAATAAACTGAGCAAGTTTCTTTTTATCTACGATTAAACCTATTATAAATTAAGGAGGATGGAGGAATTCCGTCCCCAGTCAAGATTATCAATCGTTTTTAAGGAAAATATTTGCATAAAGGAACAATAATTTTTCACTCATCCACAGACACATTCTAGGATGTGTTTCGTCGTATTACGACTCATCAGTGTGGTATATAGAGTATGGATTTATTCAAGTGTCCACCATTCAGTTAAAATCGTTTTGTTCTGGATCGAGAGTCAAAATGCTCATAAATACCATATGTAAACTATAGGCAGTCTTTTTTTGGGCCATGTGATTAGAAAAAAAAACTAAAACATCTTGTAGCAGCTTTCGATTGATTTTAAAGGAAACGGCAGCAGGGGAAAGAAGCGAGAAAAGATAAGTGGCTAAATGTAAAATGAGTGACAGAGACACTTAACAGCATCAAGGTATAGAGATGCGCAGAAGGTCATGATCGCCTACTGTAAAGAGCAGGGCCCCTAATTCATAGAGAATTTTCTATGAATAATCTAAGGATTGCCGTGTTCTACAAAAAAAAAAAAGGTACATCTAATAAAGGTAGTTGTAAGCTATATGTCGTTGTTGTTTCAACATAGATGATTACCGAATATGTTGGGCGCTGCTCTACATAAAATTATGTATAGACAACCACTGCCATAAATACACCACAGATTACAAAAATGTCAACATCTTACTCAGTTCTATAACATTTTCAAAACTGGAAAATACAAAGGACTCAAAAGCATACATAGTGGAAAAACAAGCAAACCATAAAACAAAGGAATGTATTCACAGACAACACTTTGCAGACATGAAATTTGCTTGAAAAGAAAGTCATGAATATTGGAAGATAAACATATAAGTCTCACTTGTACATGAGGTGTAAGCTGACTACCTTTGATTGGTCTACAAATGTAGCCCAAAATTTGTCTTGACCTGCAAAGACTTAAAGCAAAAGACAGATGATTTTTCCCCTCTCTAATTTTTGGAGAAAATGATTTTTGTGAAAGAGAAAGTTTGTTTTAAGCAGAAAGGATAAGAAAAAGAGATCACATGAAAGATTGAAAAACCTGTCTGTCCTACTGGAGAAAACGAAGAAATACACACTTAAAAAAAGATAATAATGCAATGATGTCCTGAGCCTGCTTGAATTAGACCAACAGAAGATTTCAACTTTAAGCCTATATCTCTGCCAAGTCATGAACAGGAATTGATTTCTGAAAACTACCAGCTTTATTCCCATTATAATTGTGATAAAACAATAATTTGACAATAAACTTACAAAATAATTTTTTTTTACCGTAAAAACATATATAACAGCTGATTTTGGATCTTTGTTAAATTTAAGTTCCTTTCTTTACAGAGCAGCAACTCCCTCTCCCTAAAGACTTTAACAGAATCTGAACAATGCTGTGTTTGAAAAGTACAAGTCCAATGGACATGTCTATACTAGCTCATTTTTACCTTTATTATTGTTTTATTGTAAGCATCAATGCAATGTCACTATGATACAAACTTGTGTTTTTTTCCCCCCCCCCCCCCCCCCCCCCCCCCCCCCCCCCACCCCCCCACCCCCGCCCCCCCCCCCCCCCCCCCCCTCGTCTGTCCTTTTAGCTTCAGTAGCGTTACTTCCTCTCAAGTGCACATTGTCTCAGGTAGCATTTTAGTCTGTAACAGCTGATCTTCTCAAAAATGAAGAGACAAAAGATTTTTTTTATTATCACTGAAGATGTTGAGTGAGCATATAATTATGAATAGACAGGAATGAGTTACACAGAGAAGGGATAGGGAAGAAAAAGGAGGGATATATATATATATATATATATATATATATATATAGAGAGAGAGAGAGAGAGAGAGAGAGAGAGAGAGAGACAGAGAGAGAGAGAGAGAGAGAGAGAGAGAGAGAGAGAGAGAGAGAGAGAGAGAGAGAGAGAGAGAGAGACATTCTTTGCCTGTTCATGCTTGATTCCAAACAGAAAGTAAGAACTTGCAAAAAGAGAGCACTACAATCTTTACACAGATGCACAACAGTTTTTGGAGAGCGATGGGAAAATAAATGCAAGTTAAATGTTTAACAATAAACTCAGACATCCATTCTAGAAATAAAGATAGCAAACATAGCCCCTCCACAAGCATATAATCTTCTTGGAATCACACTAAAACATCCCAATCTAATGCAAAGTCAAAAAATAGAGATGAGACCAATCCAAGCAGAAACATTCAAATTACAGACGCAACTGGCTCAAATCTGAAGAAAAAAACAAATAGTACTTTCAAAAGGAACTATACTAGATGATGAGAGCAGAAAGAAAGAATGTGCAGAAAAAGGGCAAAGAGGAGTTGAAAAAAATTGAAGAGACAAAAATAAAGCTGTGGGCCCAATCCAAAGCTCAGAGACAGTACTACAAAAACAAAATAGAAAGACAAGCCTACCATGGTGGAAACTTTGAAGATCACCACTGAAGAAAATGATGACATTTAGGAGTTGCGCTCCCTACCAAAGATATGTTTGACACACTTGACTCACATTT
>JAWDGP010004081.1:20000-24292 GCA_033675545.1 Elysia crispata | reverse complement strand
CCCTCCCTCCCCTGCGTCACGTGACCTACTCTCTCTCAGGTTCCGCCTGGATGAACGTGGTGATGATGACCAGCAAGCTGAGCGCCATGCCCACGCTGGCCACGAAGAAGAGGTAGTAGGCCTCTCGTCTCTCCCTCTCTGTCTCTCTCTCTCCCTCTCTCTTTCTCTCCCTCCCTCCCCTGCGTCACGTGACCTACTTTCTCAGGTTCCGCCTGATGAACGTGGTGATGATGACCAGCAAGTTGAGCGCCATGCCCACGCTGGCCACGAAGAAGAGGTAGTGGGCCTCTGTCTCTCCCGCTGTCTCTCTCCTCCTCTCTCTCTCCCTCTCTCCCCCCTCTTTCTCTCCCTCCCTCTCTCCCCTCCCTCCCTCTCCCCTGCGTCACGTGACCTACTTCTCTCAGGGTTCCGCCTGATGAACGTGGTGATGATGACCAGCAAGTTGAACGCCATGCCCACGCTGGCCACTGAAGACAGAGGTAGTAGGCCTCTGTCTCTCCCGCTGTCGTCTCTCCTCCCTCCCTCTCTCCCTCTCTCTCTCCCCTCTCCCCCCCTCTCTCTCCTCCCTCCTCTCTCTCCCCCTCTTCTCTCTCCCTCCCCTCCCCTGCGTGTCACGTGACCTACTTTCCTCAGGTTTCCGCCTGATGAACGTGGTAATGATGACCAGCAAGTTGAGCGCCATGCCCACGCTGGCCACGAAGAAGAGGTAGTAGGCCTCTGTCTCTCCCGCTGTCTCTCTCCTCCTCTCTCCCCTCTCTCTCTCTCTCTCCCTCTCTCCCCTCCCTCCCTCTCCCCTGCGTCACGTGACCTACTTTATCAGGTTCCGCCTGATGAACGTGGTAATGATGACCAGCAAGTTGAACGCCATGCCCACGCTGGCCACGAAGAAGAGGTAGTAGGCCTCTGTCTAGACCGCTGTCTCTTTCCTCCTTTCTCCTCTCTCTCTCTCTCTCCCCTCTCTCTCTCTCTCCCTCCCTCCCCTGCGTCACGTGACCTACTTTCTCAGGTTCCGCCTGATGAACGTGGTGATGATGACCAGCAAGTTGGAACGCCATGCCCACTCGCTGGCCACGAAGAAGAGGTAGTAGGCCTCTGTCTCTCCCGCTGTCTCTCTCCTCCTCTCTCCCTCTCTCCCTCTCTCTCTCCCCCTCTCTATCCCCTCCCTCCCTCTCCCCTGCGTCACGTGACCTACTTTCTCAGGTTCCGCCTGATGAACGTGGTAATGATGACCAGCAAGTTGAGCGCCATGCCCACGCTGGCCAGCGAAGAAGAGTGTAGTAGGCCTCTGTCTCTCCCGCTGTCTCTCTCCCTCTCTCTCTCACCCCCCTCTCTCTCTCTCTCCCTCTCTCTCCCTCCCTCCCCTGCGTCACGTGACCTACTTTCTCAGGTTCCGCCTGATGAACGTGGTAATGATGACCAGCAAGTTGAGCGCCATGCCCACGCTGGCCACGAAGAAGAGGTAGTGGGCCTCTGTCCTCTCCATGCTCTCTCTCCTCCTCTCTCCCCTCTCTCTCTCTCCCCCCTCTCTCTCTCTCCCTCCCTCCCTTGCGTCACGTGACCTACTTTCTCAGGTTCCGCCTGATGAACGTGGTAATGATGACCAGCAAGTTGAGCGCCATGCCCACGCTGGCCACGAAGAAGAGGTAGTAGGCCTCTCTCTCTCTCCCTCTCTCCCCTCTCTCTCTCTCCCTCCCTCCCCTGCGTCACGTGACCTACTTTCTCAGGTTCCGCCTGATGAACGTGGTGATGATGACCAGCAAGTTGAGCGCCATGCCCACGCTGGCCACGAAGAAGAGGTAGTAGGCCTCTGTCTCTCCCGCTGTCTCTCTCCTCCTCTCTCCCCTCTCTCTCTCTCTCTCCCTCCCTCTCTCCTGCGTCACGTGACCTACTTTCTCAGGTTCCGCCTGATGAACGTGGTAATGATGACCAGCAAGTTGAGCGCCATGCCCACGCTGGCCACGAAGAAGAGGTAGTAGGCCTCTGTCTCTCCCGCTGTCTCTCTCCTCCTCTCTCCCCTCTCTCTCTCTCCCCCCTCTCTCTCTCTCTCCCTCCCTCCCTTGCGTCACGTGACCTACTTTCTCAGGTTCCGCCTGATGAACGTGGTAATGATGACCAGCAAGTTGAGCGCCATACCCACGCTGGCCACGAAGAAGAGGTAGTAGGCCTCTCTCTCTCCCCATCTCTCTCTCTGTCTCTCTCTACCCCTCCCTCCCTCCCTCCCCTGCGTCACGTGACCTACTTTCTCAGGTTCCGCCTGATGAACGTGGTGATGATGACCAGCAAGTTGAGCGCCATACCCACGCTGGCCACGAAGAAGAGGTAGTAGGCCTCCTGGTTCTTCGTCCCGCGGTCGTCCATGGCAACGATGCGCGGCCCGTGCACGGCATAGCCCTCAGCAGACAGCCCCTCCCCACCAGGTGAGCTGGCGTTGGCGTCCGTCATCACCGTGCAACATCACCAGCACGGCCGGCCACTCGTGGGGCATCTCTGGGGGGGATACGGAGAGACAGAAAAGTTAAATCATGGTCGGCCAGTCGTGGAGCATCTCTGGGGGAGATAGAGATAGACAGAAAAGTTAAATCATGGTCGGCCAGTCGTGGAGCATCTCTGGGGGAGATAGAGATAGACAGAAAAGTTAAATCATGGTCGGCCAGTCGTGGAGCATCTCTGGGGGGGATAGTGATAGACAGAAAAGTTAAATCATGGTCGGCCAGTCGTGGAGCATCTCTGGAGGAGATAGAGATAGACAGAAAAGTTACAATATTTGATGCATCAAGTGATGAAGACTAAAGGAGTCAGACCCCAGATTTCTCACCAACTATACCTGTTAAAACTATAAAAGCTAGACTACAACTCTTGAAACACTACATACAGCTTAAGTTCCACTGTCAATTAAGATGCAGGGGTAACCGAAGATGCTTGAGAAATGTAAAAAAAATTACCATCTTTAACTCAAGAACAGTTAGCAAAGTAAAAATAATTGTATTTCACATAGAAGAATTCCGCAGACATTGGCTTCATCAGCAAATTTACAAAAACAGGGAATGCGATTTAGCCGTGAGTTCCGTTCAGCAATCAACTACAGCAGTAGTCCGAACCCGTTTTGGTATTTCTCATGGCGGATGCTTTACCGCTCTTCCACCGAAGCTCACGTATTTAAGATGGTATGAGCGGGAAGAATAGGCTTGGCTTAGAGAAAGGTCTTAAACTGACCCTAGGATTAGGAGGTAAACTTACACCTCAACTTAAAGTACAATGCAGGATAGTTTTATACTTTCACTATCTTAACAGCAGCGAGCCAATCTGCGGCAGATATCATTCTCCTGCCATAGGCACAAAGGTCCAGCGAAACGTTAGTGGACCTTGCAACTTGTTTCTCACCACGACCAGAGCGCTACTTTAGCTTCAACACAAACTAAACTTTTTCTGTCCCCCATCACTCAGCAGTAAAAAAAAAAAAATATGAGACATCAATGTCAACTAGATATGTCCAAACACACTTGAGACAATTCCCGGGGAAAAGCTTCCTTTTTTAACACCAGCATGTTAGTATTACTAGAACCTGCTAGCTAGAGGGGAAAGTTGAGACTTATTCTATAAAGACGCAAAAAAAAAATACGCTTCTTTTCTTTACTTCAGAGATTTATTTTTGTTTGCTTTTTCTATTCTTCTTCTTCTTCTTCTTCTTCTTCTTCTTCTTCTTCTTCTTCTTCTTCTTCTTCTTCTTCTTCTTCTTCTTCTTTCTCCTCCTCCTCCTCCTCCTCCTCTTTCTCCTCCTCTTCTTCTTCTTCTTCTTCATCTTCTCCTTCTCCTTCTCATTTCTTTCTCCATTTCCTTCTTCTTCTTCTTCTTCTTCTTCTTCTTCTTCTTCTTCTTCTTCTTCTTCTCCTCCTCCCCCTTCCTCCTTTTCTTTTTGTTCTTGTTTTTCTTCATAGCGATAATTCCTCCAAATTTTCCTCACTTTCTTGGAAACTAGCTTACGGCTCTTTCTGGCGTTTATAACGAAACCGAACCGCCGTACAAAGAATGGGCCCTCAACCGGTTAATCTACAAGTTCTAGTTCGCAGGTTACCGCCAGGTGCGATTCTGGTGATAATGTTATCTTTACGAGCGAATGTGTTAGCTTTCGTAATACCATAAGTTCTTTGTTCTTTGTTCCCACACATACTCGCTTGCGGCGCACATGGTGATGCGCTTTGGGCAACGCTCATTCCCATGTTTCGAATCAGATTCTTAAATATTCCCGTTTCAGATTCGATTCCAAATGTAACTTATCGACTGTTTCGTGGCAC
>JAWDGP010004081.1:5000-15000 GCA_033675545.1 Elysia crispata | reverse complement strand
ATCCGACTTTCTGGATTCGGGAAGAGGTCGGGGGGGGGGGGGGTGTGGATTTCGAGCTTCCTAGATCTGTGGACTGTTTTGAACTTTACATCAAAACAATCTGAATCTCAATTTATCATTTTACCGAATTAACCTATCCTGAACCCAAACTTTCAGTCATTGCGTGACTCGTCAGGCACTTCAAGCGCTCAGCCACTGGCCACCACAAACGAAAAGACTCCCACTTGTAAACGGAATTTAAAAAAAAACCCAAGTATAGATTTAAAAAAAAAAGAACATTGCACATTTCAGGGCATAGCGACTACCCACAAAGCCACGGGCGTTTCGACATAATACCTATGTCTTGGCATAGCGACTACCCACAAAGCCACGGGCGTTTCGACATAATACCTATGTCTTGGCATAGCGACTACCCACAAAGCCACGGGCGTTTCGACATAATACCTATGTCTTGGCATAGCGACTACCCACAAAGCCACGGGCGTTTCGACATAATACCTATGTCTTGGCATAGCGACTACCCACAAAGCCACGGGCGTTTCGACATAATACCTATGTCTTGGCATAGCGACTACCCACAAAGCCACGGGCGTTTCGACATAATACCTATGTCTTGGCATAGCGACTACCCACAAAGCCACGGGCGTTTCGACATAATACCTATGTCTTGGCATAGCGACTACCCACAAAGCCACGGGCGTTTCGACATAATACCTATGTCTTGGCATAGCGACTACCCACAAAGCCACGGGCGTTTCGACATAATACCTATGTCTTGGCATAACGACTACCCACAAAGCCACGGGCGTTTCGACATAATACCTATGTCTTGCGCGAAATATTGGACTCCAAAATTCTGAGAAACACGTCGAACGAGGTTAAGGACAGTCGTGGTTTGTGCCTTGTTTGTAATAACTCCAACAGAATTTTTGCATATCATGCAACGAATAGCTTGTCTGGAGAATAACCACCTCTGTTTGGCTAGCACAAGCTGGGGGACACAAAAATCCTGTGGAACGTGTTAATTCCCCCCACCCCCCGGTGTTCATGGCGATAGCTCTACCCCTCGGCCACGTCCGCGCCAGGATGCCCAGGGTAGAGCTAATCTCTAGTCGCGTTGTTTCAAACTAACCCGCTCACTGCCGCTCATCCGGCGTCACGAGCAATCTCAGCAATGTTCATCTCCTGGTGAGTAGTGGTGGAAAATAGGGGGAGGGGCTCTCTTACTCTATTTCTCTCTCTCTCTCTCTCTCTCTCTCTCTCTCTCTCTTTCTTTCTCTCTCGCCATCTCTTCCTTTCTTTTTCTTTCTTCTACTTTCTCCCTGTCTTTATCTTTTTTTTTCTGATCTCTATAGCTCTCTCTATGTGTTTTTCTTTATGTCCTTCCTTGCTCCTTCTCTTTCTCTCTTTCTTTCTCTTAGTGTCTCTGTCTCACTCGCCCGCCCCTCTATCTCCCCCATTCCTCTCCCTTTCTTCACATTATTGTTCTCCATCATCTGTTCCTCGTCTATATCAACTTGCAACTTTTCATTATCTGTTTGAGAGCGTCGGTTGGGCGATAACAGCGGTACCATATTTTAAGGGGTTCATAGGTTATTATTATTATTATTATTATTATTATTATTATTATTATTATTATTATTATTATTATTATTATTATTATCATCATCATCATTGTTATTATTATTGTTATTATTATTATTATTATTATTATTATTATTATTATTATTATTATTATTATTATTATTATTATTATTATTATTATTATTATTATCATCATCATCATTATTATTATTGTTATTGTTATTATTATTATTATTATTATTATTATTATTATTATTATTATTATTATTATTATTATTGTTGTTGTTGTTGTTGTTGTTGTTGTTGTTGTTGTTGTTGTTGTTGTTGTTGTTGTTGTTGTTGTTGTCATTATTATTATTATTATTATTATTATTATTATTATTATTATCATCATTATCATTATTATTATTATTATTATTATTATTCATGGTCCTCTTCTTGGTCATCTTATTAATTACTTAATTAACTTTTTATTTGGGGTGAGGGGGGCGATTGAAGAACAGCAAGAAACAATCTGTCTTTTTTGTCAAGCCCAAGCACCTTTTATTTTTCAAAAAGAGCTTCGCGGTTTAAATTACAAACAATTTTTTTTTCACCAAAAAAAAATATATATATTTTTTTTTTTTACGGGAGGAATGGGCACGTCCCCTACGGTGCACTTCTCTGACAACCGGCACGATCAGTCAACGTTCCTGGGATCGCGCGTGAGAAATAGCACAGACGGACGCGCCGCTTGCCCCATTTCCGTGGCCGGCGATGCCTCCACCGAGGGGATTTAAACCCTGAGCTCTCTCATTCACGATCCCGAGCGCTTCCCAGTGGACCACCTCCACCACCTTTTCCTCTGCCACCACCGCCACGAGTTCCGCGTGCACGACGCGATCGGCGGGTATCGAGATCATTCGCCGCCGCCGCCGCCGCCAAGCGTCTGGGCATTCCGAGAATGTCTCGCCATAAAGTTACAACGTATTTTGCGGCGTGGAAACGTTTCACTCTCGGCGGAGTACAGTGCGCTCTCATAGGATGGCATGGACTCTCTCGATGGGATAACATGGCATGCACACACACCTGGACCAAGAGCGGAGTACAGTGCGCTGTCATAGGATGGCATGGACTCTCTCGATGGGATAACATGGCATGCACACACACCTGGACCAAGAGCGGAGTACAGTGCGCTCTTATAGGATGGCATGGACTCTCTCGATGGGATAACATGGCATGCACACACACCTGGACCAAGAGCGGAGTGCACTCTCATGCATCTTCGGTTTCAGCGGGAGATTCGGGCGGGATTTGAGAGAGGCCAAGCGAGAGAAATTGCGCCTCAAGTGTGTTTGATATGATTTATAGCGGCAGGTGATACTTGAAACGGAAAAAAAAACAAAAAACAAAAAAAAACATAAATTAGAATGAAAAGTTTTGATGAAGCGCTTGCAAAAAAAAAAAAAAATAAATAAAAAATTGAGAGAACGAGGTATCGAAGGGCCTTAGGGATATAAATAAACACTAATAAATGAGGGGGACGACGAAGGTCTAGGTCGAGAAAAATAAAGATTGAGCGAGAGAAAGAAAAAAGGTTGGTGAAGGGAGGACGGAAGGGGGAGCGAGAGTCTAAATTAGGTATAGGGTCAGTGTGAGAGTATACGGGGGAGAAGGGAATAGTGAGTAAGTGAGACAGGGGGGAGGGAGGGAGAGAATAAAAGAGATTGATAGAGAAAGAGAAGGAGAGAGCGATAAAGAGAGGATGTGGTGGAGGGAGAGAGAGAGAGAGAGAGAGAGAGAGAGAGAGAGAGAGGAGGGGAGGGAGGAGGCAACCACGAAGCGGTGTACATCTCTACGAACTACGGACCTACTGTCGAAAGTATGTCGTTAACCCTTTCCAAGGATTCGAACCCTGGGAATGTGTGACCCAGGTTATCACGATCGTGTGCTTGTCTGGCCGACCAGTCAGAGCTAAGAGTTTAGATTCGTCCGTTATGAAACCCGCACCGCTGCCGAGTACACCTGTCGATCGGCAGGATTTATACTTTCTTCGAGAGGCTGGCAATATCCCATACAGAAGAATTCTTTCTATTTTTTTTTCTTTCTTTCTTTCTTTTTTTTCCCTCCTCTTTCACTTTTTAAACAAAACAAAAAAACCTTTTGTTTCTTCCCGTCTTTTGTACCCTTTTCGCCCATGAGATGCCTCGTAGCTGACGTGTGCTTCAAAAAAGAACAAAACGAAAAGAAAATTACAAAACTAGACATGTTGCGGCAATAAAAAGAAGAAATGATTTGGAGGAAAAATAATAAAATATTTTGACCTGACCTTTACCTCGTAACCGCTTGAGCAAAATGTCATGTGCATCATTATTGCCAAGAAGGTATTTCAGACAATAAAAATAATATAACGTTTTGGTTTTTGTTGTTTTTTTTTCCTTTCAAATGAGCTAAGCCGTTTCTTCTTTCATTTCTTTCATGTGCACTTTTATAACATTCTTACAAGCTGCGTTGACAGGAAGATTTGAGCGAAACATTTATTATTAAATTATGTTGCAGTTTCGGAAGTCAGAAATTTTGTTGTAACTCAACGATGGTATTAATACACGAGCTCACTTGGATTGCGGGGTCAAGGACGAAAAGTTCCTGATGGGAAAATGATTCAGGGCTGGTTGATTTCTGATAATTAGTGGAAGATCTTGCCTCACGCATAGGTCACGAGATGAGTCTAATGTTTTATAAAAAAAAAAAAAAAAACTCTCTTAAATGTCCTGCATAAATCAAGATGTAATTCTTAAGGTCTAAACCATGATCTTATGAAAACAGAAGTCTGTAGATCTAAATCTAGGTTTTACTTTAGCAATGAGTCAACATTTTCTCGTCTAACATCGACTGAACATAGATTGACTCTAGAAATGAGTCAACATTTTCTGGTCTTACGTGGACTGGCTCTAGAAATGAGTCAACATATTCTTGTCTAACATCGACTGAACATGGACTGACTCTAGGAAGGAGTCAACATTTTCCTTTCTAACATCGACTAAACATGGACTGACTCTAGAAATGAGTCAACATTTTCCCTTGTAACATCGCCTGAACATGGACTGACTCTAGAAATGAGTGAACATTTTCCCTTCTAACATCGACTGAACATTGATTGAACATGCAGGAATATATAGACATTCTTCAAAGATTCCACTCGTTTTCAGAAGAAAATGCATGGAAACAACATGTACTTGATGGATGTGTGTAAAAAAAAATATATCCTCGTCTTGTCCATACTCCCTGGCCACTCAACTGAAGTGGAGTGAGAGTTTATATTGCCTAAATCTCTTAGAATTTTTAATCATCTCCCTCTCCCCTTCCTTTTCCTTACCACACTCAATCACGTAAGAGGACGAACTAAACTTATGCGAGCCAGCTCATCAACCACATGCAGCTGCAGCTGAGCAAAAGTGGACACTCCCCATTTCCGGTATGTGATTTTTCCAGCGACCCCAATTAATGCTCATTCCAAGATGGCGTTATGAAGATGACCGCAACTCGCTGGGTGTCATTGTTGTCAAATAAAAATACGGGCGTCCAAGTGTAACAAATCTTGAATATCATCTTAACTGTTCTCTCTGTGATATAAAATCTGAAGTAAGATAGACTTTTCATGTAGAAAGTCTTCTCATGCTTTAAGTTTTTTTTTTTTTTTCCGTCTCTTTGACTCGCATTCTCGAGAGACAAGAGCTATCGGAATGGAGGCAAGTTTGTTTTTCGTTTCTTTTTCTTTTTTAGAAAAGTCCGCTAGAAGAATATTTCTTGTATGTAGGGGACGTTCGATTTCAGCGAAGTGACGGACTTGAAAGCGGAAGTAATGGTTGCATTCGCAAGACGATGGTCAATTTGATTTCATATAAATTTTTTTTTAATCAATGTTTGTTTTAGTCTATTGAGATCTAAAGAAAAGTAATGACCAGATCGTGCATCAGCTCGTAAAGAACAAGAGAGTCCGTGATCTCGGCGCATGTCGTCCGACATGAGGGTGTGTCACGCCGTGAACGATTCGTCATGAACTTCAGGGTAGGTTAAACTTGTCATGTAATGCAATTCGTAAAACTGCAGTGAGTTTTTAATCTTGGAACTAAACTCGGGTTTAGGTTCATGGAAATAAGCTCAGGGTTTGCGCGCGGTCTGGGTTCATGGAAATAAGCCCTGGTTTGCGCGCGGTCTGGGTTCATGGAAAAAACTCGGGGTTTGCGCGCGGTCTGGGTTCATGGAAATAAGCTCTGGTTTGCGCGCGGTCTGGGTTCATGGAAATAAGCTCTGGTTTGCGCGCGGTCTGGGTTCATGGAAATAAGCTCCGGTTTGCGCGCGGTCTGGGTTCATGGAAATAAGCTCGGGGTTTGCGCGCGGTCTGGGTTCATGGAAATACGCTCGGGGTTTGCGCGCGGTCTGGGTTCATGGAAATACGCTCGGGGTTTGCGCGCGGTCTGGGTTCATGGAAATAAGCTCTGGTTTGCGCGCGGTCTGGGTTCATGGAAATAAGCTCTGGTTTGCGCGCAGTCTGGGTTCATGGAAATAAGCTCTGGTTTGCGCGCGGTCTGCTCTTGGAAATAAGCTCTGGTTTGCGCGCGGTCTGGGTTCTTGGAAATAAGCTCTGGTTTGCGCGCGGTCTGGGTTCATGGAAATAAGCTCTGGTTTGCGCGCGGTCTGGGTTCATGGAAATAAGCTCTGGTTTGCGCGCGGTCTGGGTTCTTGGAAATAAGCTCGGGGTTTGCGCGCGGTCTGGGTTCATGGAAATAAGCTCTGGTTTGCGCGCGGTCTGGGTTCATGGAAATAAGCTCTGGTTTGCGCGAGGTCTGGGTTCATGGAAATAAGCTCTGGTTTGCGCGCGGTCTGGGTTTTCCTCTGTCTTGTCAAACCACAGATGCGACGTGCCGTAAGATGCCGTAACTAAGCTTCCACGATGAAAGTTATCCAGCAGTAGGGCTTAGAACTTCCACATTCGCATTTTGACAATACATTTCAACAACAGACCTCAAAACCCGATTCTTTTTCAATGCAAAAGACCATTAAGCTAATATTTTGGAAAACTTTTGTAAGGATCGCAAAGTTCAACTTTTGAAGGTTATTTCTGATTCGCAACCAGATCCAGAATCTAGATCTAGATCTAACCTTGAGTACTTAGACTAGGTGCGGTTCTTCTCTGTCAATATGGCGAAGCGTCTAGTTACCCACAGGTGTGCAGAGAATGGGACCGTAAAAATATTACCGAATGAAGTTTACAGGTTGGATCGGCCAGTACTTTGAACAAAGAGCTTAAAAACGGCATGGAAGACTTCAACCGGTAAACTAAGCGTACACGCCGGCCATGCTAACACACGCTTCACGTATGTTTATATAATTATAAAATAATGAATGAAGGAAGGCCTTCTGTCTTTACTTCAGCCATTGAGCAGAGCTCTAACCAAGGGTTAGTATCTGCCCCATTTGAACTAAGTTTCTTCACTCTATTTCCATCCAATGTAGCCAATCTCACCCTCCCTTCCTCTCTCTCTCTCTCTCTCTCTCTCTCTCTCACTCTCTCTCTCTCTCTCTCTCTCTCTCTCTCTCTCTCTCTCCCCCCCCTCCCCTTTGTGCTCTTTTCACTCTCCTTTTCCTTACCTTTCCTTCCGTCTGCACACCTACCGATATTCCCATCCTTTCAACAAACACCCCGTTCCCCTCCACCCCACCCGGCCCCTCTCACCTTTTTCCCCACTCTACTCTACCCAACAGTTATTTTATCCTAACCTCACCTTTGAGAGACAGGCGTTTGCTATTTGAAACAAAACATCTTTCTATTCAACGTCACAATTAACTGCCGCGTTATTTTCAGGTTTTTGCACTTAAAAATACGCAGTGGTAAATTAGTCTCTCGGGAATCTCCTTTTTTTTTTCGTTCTTTTATTTTTTTTTTATTATGGTTCCAATATTGCCATATTGTTTTGTTGTTGTTTTTTAGCACCCTTTATAGAGTGTGCCTAGGCGTTTCTTCTTGAGGCCAATATTTCTGTTTACTAAATGCAGTTGAACATCTAGATCTAAGCTCCTAAGCCGGGCTTCTGATGGAGGACTTTCTTTGGAGTTTACTTCAAGAGATGATTAAAAATAGGATGCACTCGTTGTTGAGACAATAACACCAATAATATGATAAGTTCAAAGGCGATAAGAAGAGAACGGAGAAGGGAGGGGAGGGGGGGGGGGGGAGAGAGAGAGAGAGAGAGAGAGAGAGAGAGAGAGAGAGTTTGTGGAATGGGGAGACTCATAGATACCCGAAAAGAGAGAGGAGAGAGAGACTGACAGAAGTGAGAGAGAAAGAGAGAGGGAGGCCGACAGAAGATAGAGAGGGAGAGAGAGAGAGAGAGTGAGTGAGTGAGAGAGTAAATTGGAGGTAAAGTGAAATTTTCAACACGCGATTAATGTGTACAAGCCCATGTGTGTGTGTATGCGGTCGTATTTCACCTTACATAAAACCAAACAAAAAAAAAATCTGGCAATAACCATAACCACATCTTACCAACAACAAAACATATCATGAAGAAACACTCGTAAAGTACTTTGATCCAGTCCTACTACCAGAAAGTTCCTAGAATTGGTTGGTTCAAAATCTAGTTCCTCCCTGGCCAAGCCTACGGAGATACGGACATTTTGTGAAAGTTCCGCTTTGCGATGCGGCACATCAGTTATTGGTCTGCTCCCCCTCATTAACAAGAAATTAGCTCTCCTCCCGTGCCGGCTCGTCACTGGAGACAAGAAATTTAAGTTTGTTCTATCGCATTACCGTGGGAATATTTTTTGTAAACAATAGAGAACCATGTCGCTATTATGAAGTCTCTGGTTGCCAGATATTCTGATAGTATAACACTACTACTACTACTACTACTACTACTACTACTACTACTACTACTACTACTACTACTACTACTACTACTACTACTACTACTACTACTACTACTACCACTACCACTACCACTACCACTACCACTACCACCACAACCACTACCACTACCACTACTACTACCACTACTACTATCACTACTGCTACTACTACTACTACTACTACTACTAATACAACACTACTACTACTGCTAATACTACTACTACTACTACTACTACTACTACTACTACTACTACTACTACTACTACTACTACTACTACTACTAATACAACACCAAAACTAGGAGTACTACTACTACTACTACTACTACTACTACTACTACTACTACTACTACTACTACTACTACTACTACTACTACTAATAATAATAATAATAATAATAATAATAATAATAATAATAATAATAATAATAATAATAATGATAATAGTAAAATTTTAGGAAGTGTTGAATGACGTCTGCTTTGTGCAGAAGCTGTAAATGCGATGTGTACAGAATCCTAGAAATTAGCACAGGAAGGACAAGGTGAGCTGTAGAAGGGATCTGTCCAGAGAGTGAATGTGTTTGTGTTTGTGAGTGTACGTGTGGGGGCGTGACAGGTAATGGGGTTCGCAGAAACTATCGCAGGTTCTCGTTTGCTCGTAAAACAAGCCGTCTTCTCTCTCTCTCTCTCGTTCTCTCTCTCTCTCTCTCTCTCTCTCTCTCTCTCTCTCTCTCTCTCTCTCTCTCTCTCTCTCTCGCTCTCTTCTCTCTCTCTCACACTCTCTCTCTCATTCTCTCTCTTTTTATCTCTCTCTCTCTTTCTCTCTCTCACTGTCTCTTTCCCTCTCTCTCTTTTTTATCTCTCTTTCTCTCTCTCTTTTTCTCTTTCTTTATCTATATGTCTCTCTCTCTATCTATATGTCTCTCTCTATCTCTCTCTATCTATAATGTCTCTCTCTATCTCTCTCTCTATCTATATGTCTCTCTCTCTTCCTCTCTCTCTATCTATATGTCTCTCTCTCTCTCTCTCTCTCTCTCTCTCTCTATATATATATATAAATATATAAATATATATATATGTCTATCTATGTGTCTCTCTCTCTTCCTCTCTCTCTTTTTCTCTCTCTCTATCTATCTATCTCTCTCTCTCTCTCTCTCTCTCTCTCTCTCTCTCTCTCTCTCTCTCTCACCTGTATTATCAATACGGCACCTGTCCTGAGAAGTTTGCCGAAATTAATAAGACAGGATAGAGTCTAGCCTAGATCTAGTTGGCCTGGAAGTAGCGATTAAAAAGTCCCCATAAAACTGGTTTACTGAGTAGCTCTTTGTCCACGGCTCCATTCTGTCACTTTGCCTCTCTCCACCATGTCGCTCTGTTTCTCATTCTATCTGTGCGTGTGTCTATGTCCGTCAGTCCTTCCCTTTCTTCTTCCCCCATCTTATATCTGTTCTTTTCTCTCTTACCATTCACATAACCTTTATCTTTTTGTACATCTTCATCATTCTGACCTTTGATTCTGTATGACATTT
>JAWDGP010004080.1:342500-350119 GCA_033675545.1 Elysia crispata | reverse complement strand
TTTCATCAGTTAATTAAGACGAGCCTTTTATTTTAAGCAAATCATAACTATTCTAAAATTTACTCTAATAAAAAAATAGATTGCAAACAAAAATAGGATAAGCTGAATAATAAATAAAATGGCTTCATTAATATTTTTCTTTGCGACTCGACATAATCAGTATATATCGATTGGTTTTTTCGACTGGTGTTCATTTCTTCTATAATAAATATATTTCTTTCTTACTCTGCTTTTCTGTTTAAAATTTTTTTAAAAACGTATGCCACTGGTTTTCTATTTTTTATGATTATCTCTGTTAAATATCGCGCAGCAATCCCAATTCCGAACTTCCAGGGTCATTATTCCTATTATTTTTTTTTTACACTTTTAACATAAAATAGAAAATGTGCTCATCTATCACCCAATCTTTGATTTTCAGGAAAACTAAAAAAAAAAAAATAGCAAACACAAATTAAAACCCACATCTACACAGGATTGTGTATAGAAGTCGATTTTGGTACCAAATGTTGTGCCGATTTGTAATTTATGTGATAATGTATAAAAGATGGGATTCTCTCTCTCTCTCTCTCTCTCTCTCTCTCTCTCTCTCTCTCTCTCTCTCTCTCTCTCTCTCTCTCTCTCTCCTTTCTTTCTTTCTCTTTCTAATTTGCACTTCAGAGTGACCATTGCCCGTTTCAGTTACTAAGAATCAATAACCATGAAAGCATGGGCTGGACCTTTTCTTTACAAAAGGAAAGAAGAATGAAGACTTCTTTAATAGAATGTTGTATGACAAACGTTAAGCATCGATCCTTGGCCTCAGAACTGTCTGTAGAAGCCAAAGGATATTTATATAAAGATTGATGGCATGAGCTGTTCACCAGCAACTGTCATGTATGTAACAGTGTTCACTGTTGATCTTATTTACAGACTTATCGCTGGTTTCCATTTTCATCAAGTATTAGTACAAAAACATTTCATTAGAAATTTATATAGTATTGATGGAGATAATTGTATACTCTGTTTTTAATACAAAACTTTCCCATTGTCTATTCTATGTCATTTTTTCTCAACACCATTCTATTACTTTTATTCTTATTGTAGATCCATGTCTTTCATCTTTACAATCTTTCACTCAGCCCTTTCTTTTTTCTGAAAACCGAAGATCTCTCTGTGTGAATTTAGTTGCAAATGCATTCTATCAATATCTTGAATGAAACCTGTAGATTTCATGTTGGAATCGGAAATAGTAAGTAACCTCCTCATCTATCGTCACACCATTTTCTTTGGAATTAGTTTTGTAAGAGACGCATGTTTGACTTTCTGTCGTTCCTAGAAACATACCACTATTATCCGCTCGATATGCAGTCTCTACCTCTTGGGTGTCTAGTGGACTTTCTTGCTAATCATGATGGATATTCTTTATCGGTTGATTCCAACAGGACAAATGCAGCTCACAAAATCTGCGTCATTTCTGTCTCGACTTAGTAGACAGTAGATTCCGCTGATTCCATATAATATGCAGGCCGTACGTCTTCCTGCTCAGCAATTTTGTAGCACCTGATTGCTTAATTCACTGAAACAGGACCCTAGCCCTGCGGCTAGCCTGTCACCCTTTATTATCTCTGCTGAGACGGACTGAACTCCCACACATGTAAAATCAAAGAAAGAACATTTTGATGCTTTTTCTGTTGCAATTTTGTTGTAATCGTGCTGTATGCGACTCAGCGAAAAACATAATTATTAAGCATTCTTTGCCGTCTCCTAAGGTTTAAGCGAATGAGACTTGCTGCAATAATCCCTCTAGTGGATGACCCCACCACCCCGCCCCAACATAAGTTGTGATGATTATTGTAATAGTGTAAAAGATAATAATCATATAGAAATCGAGTTGGAACCGCTCTCAAATTAAACCTAAACGGCTATTTTAAGCCTTTTGGCAGTTTCTGGTGTTTAAACCACTTCTATACACCTACAAACTATTCTGAAGAGAGCATTTGTTATGAAATGAGCTTTGGCGATTCCATTTGTGTTGTTTTTTATGCATGACATATTTACCGACCCGCTGTTTATCCGACAATATCCGGGTGATCATATGACATGTCACGTCATTATCTCCTTCCTAAACCATGTCCCTTATGATTCACTGTTTGTTTAGTTGCTGGTCGATAAGGATTGTCATACAACTTGTCTTTTCTAGAATCTGGCTGGTCTGGATCGAATGTATTTAAAAAGAGAAAAAAATGTTGTGCAATCCTCATCATATGCATGTGGTACCAAAAATTCTTCATTACTTTTATATTATATAGATTACAGTTCTAACGTTTCATATTTGGGATATTAACTTCCGTCTTACTATTCCTGCTGTGTAATTTTTAGAATGAATCAAACTTGATTGAATAAAAGTGTAGAACTAATGTTAGATATATAGTAAAATATCTCCAGGAAATGTACTTTCAGCAAATAGGTCTATTACAAAAAAAAAAAAAGTACAATACAATGCTGTAAGATGTTAAAATCTTTCGTCTCTTATTAGCAATGATAAATGTATGTCAGTTTCTGATTTTTTTTTTAAAGGATATTCTACTCATGATAAAACTCATGATTTTTTTTTTTTTTTTTGCATATTTGAAAAGCTCAAATGAGAGTTTTCACGGTTTTACAACGCTGCTACAGAATTTTTTTTTAATAAGAAAATGAAAAAAAGGGGCAACATAAATGAGGACAACTTAACGAGAGACGTGAAACAGTACAATTCCTATAATAAAATACGTTTTGAAACGGATTTGATATTGTTTACATTTCTCACAACTCTTCACAAACGGAAGAGAGTCTTTTTGAATTGGTAGAGAGTACAGAAAATAAAATTCTCTATACTTGTATAGTGGAAAGGCATAATCAATTTAAAACGTCACTAATTTAAGAAGGAATATGCAAGCACACAACTAAATTTATTTTTTTTTTTACTAATCTCTCTGCTTGCCTCTGTCTCCATACTCTCTCTCTCTCTCTCTCTCTCTCTCTCTCTCTCTCTCTCTCTCTCTCTCTCTCTCTCTCTCTCTCTCTTTTTCACGGTTTTTGAAGCAATAAGTTTGGAGCATTATGAGTAATGTCAGTTTCAAAACCTTTTGAATAGTCTTCAGTCTTCTCCTTTTTATTCCATGGGTCTCGTGAAGAATCGCTAAGTGATACTTTTCCTCTCAAAGTTTTTTTTTTTTTTTTTAAGTTTTTTTTAATTTTGGATCTTTCGTTTCTCTGCTATTTGTTCATCATAATGGACGTAGTGGAATTTACTCTCAAGACTACTTTAAAATGCAGTTTCTCCCACTCTCTTATCATTTGATAACGCATAACCTTTCTTTCTTCGTCCAACATTGGCAAAGAAATGTCGTTATGGGATTCCATAAGACAAATTGAAGCCTTGGTTGAGCGAATCAATCCCAAGATTTGTCGTTCTTGGAAGAATCAATCACGGTAGTTTTACCTCCCCTGCGCTAAAACCCACCATTATCGCCCCTGATGTGATTTCCCAAGCTTTTCTTTTTTAAATTATTTAGGAAATTTTCTTATAAGGCGATTTTAGGCATTTTGCGAATTTGTTCTGCGCCTTGATCTAAGATTAATAATTTTTTAGATAGACAAGCTCTAAGGAATTGCAATGTTTGCGTCTTTTTTTACATTATTATAATATTAGAAAAAATAAACAGAGCGAAATCAATTTATCTCTTCATCTCACATAAAAAGGCCTCATCGACAGGTATTTTTTTTGCATTGTTTTATGCTTATGAGGATGTTATGCACTCGACAGAAATATAATTATCTTACTTGATCCATGCATTCGGAGTGCTTATGGTTAAGGAAAATATTGTCAATGAACCTCAAAACCACTATAAATATGAGTTCTCTCTGTTGTATTAGAAGCGCCAGTGGTTGTAGAGTACAAGCGTCTGCACTGGTATACACAGGAGCGTTCCTGGTGTGTGCGAGCCTGTAAGTCAACGGCATCATTTTTTTCCGTTCCGCCTTGACTGACAGGGACTAGAGTTATATGTGTTAAAGGGTCAAGGATCACATATTTTCTGCGGGCAGTTCGAACCAACAAACAAGTATGTTATATAATTGTGAGCATTATGTAAAACTCAATTGATTTGATCATTATCAGAAGTTGGAAATAGAATTGAATGTGGAACATAATACTTAATGCTGATTGTTAATTTCTTTTCAACACGTGAAAGAAATAAAGAGGTTGACATATGGCTGTACAGTTTGAATAGTTATGTAGACTGTTAGATCAAATTCCACAAGTACTTTTTTTTGAATTACTCGTTTTTATACATGGTAAGTTTTCCATTACCATTTCTTAATGGACATTTGCGTTCTTTTCTTTCCCTTCTCACTACTGTCATTAAAGTCACCGGGTCGATTGCTTGTAAAGCCAGTACAGCGTAGTCTTTTGTCTCATGTGAACAAGAAAGTGGCTCTAGAATTCTCGGACATGCTCAGTCGGTATAGACCACCATATCGATTGAGCCTCCTTTTTTTAATATCTCATTACGAGTGCGCCGTAGGTAAATGTTTAGAACGATTGCTTTGCAATTCGTAACGAATTTTTTCGTCTTCAATTAAAGACTTTATGTTGGAAGTTCTGTAATGCCCAAATGTTTAACAGTTCAACTCCTAGAATTTATTTGTTGCAGCAATCTGTCGAATACTGAAAAGGTGTATGTTATTAGATGAAATACGTATTAAGTATCAGCATTCACAGTTAGTTCTCAAATGATCATTTCTAAGCTACGGGCTTCTACCCCTACCCTTTTGACAACCTACAACGTTGATCTGTCGTGACACATTGACTTTCTTTTCGCAAATTCCTCGTTATAAAGTGCTGGTCTCTCATCTTTCAGACAAAATGTCCGATGTTTGAATCTGAGTTCTGCCAAAAGCCGCTTTGTGACTAAGCAAAGACTATTCTTTGGACTTATTAGTTCAGTTAAAAACTGAATCTACTGAAAACAACATCCAGTGTGGCGCGATGTTTCAATCGAGTGCTGCTGTTCTGTTGAGATAGCGAAAGATAATTAGTCTGTCTGTTAAGGACTTTAAAGCAATCCCTACTATGCTCTAGATTTACCAGTTTATAACTTACAACCTCTCTCTAAACCAACAAACCAGGACGACAGATTGATTTCGCTCTCCTTACACCTGGACGCTAGACTTTACTTCTAGTTTGAAACTTACAATTTAGAAAGGATCTAAGATGTTGATCTAGATTGTGGGTTTAGAATTGAAAAGATATCGAGATTCAAGTTAAAGATATAAAAGAGGAGGCATATATCTGGATCATATAAGTAAAGGGAAAGGTATCAAGACTATTTATATGCCTAGTAAATAGATACGCAACTCAGCCCCGGAAAATTAACCCAAGGTCCAGTTCGTAGAACGGATCTTTCAGATTGTAATAATAATAATAGTAATAATAATAATAATAATAATAATAATAATAATAACAACAATAATAATAATAATAATAATAATAATAATAATAATAATAATAATAATAATAATAATACTAATAATTAATAATAATAATAATAACTACTACTACTACTACTACTACTACTACTACTACTACTACTACTACTACTACTACTACTACTACTACTACTACTACTACTACTACTACTACTACTACTACTACTACTACTACTACTACTACTACTACCACTACTACTACTACTACTACTACTACTACTACTACTACTACTACTACTACTACTACTACTACTACTACTACTACTACTACTACTACTACTACTACTACCAATAATAAGTCTATTAAATACACAAGTCTCTTAAACCTTTTGATCTAAACGAATTCTTAAGTTCGGTTTGATCTGGATCTGAATACTCCGAGTGAAGATATTGGTCAGCAGCCCGGAATAAGGCCAGGTCCTCACAGCGTCTGAGAATGTCTAACCTGGTTCCAATTCGACACGCTGCACCGTATGAGATTGTAGCACGAAGTTTTGAGTAGCGCGGGTTTAATTACTGCCTTCTCAATTGGCTTTCTAATGGAATAATTAAGTTAATGGGCTGCACATTATGTTGACACTTTTATTCTTCGAAATGAAGTTCTTGTAATATACTTAATTTCTCATTCCAGGAAATGAACGAAAGCCATGTTGAGAAAATATTGAAAGTTTCAGCTAGGAAAAGAATATTCAAATAAAAACTTTTCATGCTCTTGTAAGAAATGAGGAGTCTGCGCAAATCAGTGAGAAACTGAAACAAAGGCGTAAATACTTGTTTAGAATGAAATCTATGGTTTTCTAAATTTTAGAAATATATCCTCTTGCCCTAAATCTTTTGTTGTTGACGTATTAAAAGAAATCCTACCTATATCATATGGGTATCTAAAACACAAAACAGTATCCGGCTTGACTGTGGGATATCACCAACCCAGAGCTGCCAATACATACACTGATGATGTGAACAATGATTTGCTCTACATTAGAACATTTGAAGGAAAAACTGTGTTTTTCAAGAGATGAGTCAAGGACAAAGGCAATACCATCTTTGCAGGTACATTCGAATAAGTTAAATGGAATTGTGAAAAGTAGGCTACATGTAGACTAAAAAGAAATTTAGAATAATCTAAAAGTTAGATTTTTTATTTCTCGATGGCACAGTGACAGGTTTCCATGGAAATTGATATTTAAGGCTCCTTTACATAGTTACTTATTCGACATTGAAAACGACTTAGAAAATATGATCAATTTTAAATTTACATGAACGAGGTGAAAAGAAAATGAGAACTTTTGGTATTCTCTGCATAAAATTGCATTTTTCTTTTCTCTTTATTAATAAGAATTATTCTACCATAGTTTAATTTGAAAATAACTTAGCTCGGTAGATTTTCATAGCTATGGCAAACTCTCTGATGATTTCACTAAAATTACATACATCATTTATGATGAAAAATTGTAACAGATAGTCGGAAACTGATATACAGATCCTGCCAAGAGACTTTCCATTCCTACATCATCATTAGAGCGAAAAAAGATAAAGCGAGACACGCACAAAGGAGGGTTGCGTGTTGTCAGGTCAAAAAGTCATTACTTTTATGAATCAGCATTAGCATATCGCAAGCGGTGACTAG
Source organism: Elysia crispata (assembly GCA_033675545.1). Taxonomy (NCBI): domain Eukaryota; kingdom Metazoa; phylum Mollusca; class Gastropoda; family Plakobranchidae; genus Elysia; species Elysia crispata. The sequence goes on along the minus strand of JAWDGP010004080.1, from coordinate 342,981 downwards.
TGCATTCTACTTACTAGCTATTCAATGACATCCACACAATCCTACTTCTCTGGAAGTTAGTTTTAGGAGGAAATAAGAGTAAGACTTGGTTCGATTAGTACTTTCTGTCCTTAATACTTTGGGGATCATCTGCCAACTGACAAACCTTTCAGACACATAACTATATAGATGAGTTTTAATGCAATATGAGTAAAATCAGGGCAAGATAACCGTCTAATGCTTACACACCATGATTGCTCTTTATTCCACTAATAAATCGTTTATTTTGTAGTACGAGCGTATTTTATTCAGTTTTCAATAAGCAGCTAACTCCAGACCGACGATGCAACTAAGCAGTGCAGTTCAAGAGTATGTTCGCTCTAGATTGATATCTTATCAAAATCAGAATAAAACCAAAAGACAATAGAAATAGAAAATTCAATTCTAGATATATGAAAGGTATGAAATTTCTCAGATGAAAGCCCTTCTTCTTCTTCTTCTT
>JAWDGP010004080.1:307500-340000 GCA_033675545.1 Elysia crispata | reverse complement strand
GTTACTCTGATCATCTACATTCGACCGATTTTTTTCCAGTTGTAGGTCAAGTGATGGTTCGGGTAGGTACCGTCCGACTCGGCCTGAGAGTATGGAGGAAGCGAAAGCTATTCTCGACTTGTGGCTTCTTCTACATTCCTCGAGCCCAGAAAAATGGACACCAGGGTCCTGTTCGCAGACTCGCTAATCTGCTTATTGGATATGAGTTATAGAGAACGCCATACTTACTAAATAGATTTCTAGTGGTCAAGATGTTCTTGATTTTATTACATTCCATAAGTCTCTCACAGAGAGTTCTCCAGCCTTTTCCATCTCGCTCTTCGACCTGTTGAGTAGCGCAAAGTAAACAACCGTAGTCTTGAATTGCATACCAGACTGTTAAGGAAAAAAAATGCGAAAATTTATTTCTCCCGAAAATTGACAGAAACGTCTTAAATCGGAAAGCTCAGATCAGTAAAGGTTTGAGGCGGTCAAATCTCCCGAAGCTAAAGTGTAAGCCTCTTGAGTTTGGTGGGTTTCAAGTTGCCCAACTCCATGCTATTTGACACGGGATGAGCCTTAAAACTCGGGATCGTTTGCTGTTCAGGCTCTATTTTTCTTGAACTAAATCATCATCATCATCATCATCATCATAACCCCACCATCACCACTGCCATCATCATCGTATTCATCATCATCATCATAAAAAAAAAACAAAAAAACATCTGCTCATACTATTTAGCTAGATTTTTATGGCCGTGCACTTTCCATTGTTTTCTCTCTCTCTCTCTCTCTCTCTCTCTCTCTCTCTCTCTCTCTCTCTCTCTCTCTCTCTCTTTCTCTCTCTCTCCCTTTCGCTCCCTCTCCCTTCCTCTCTTGTTTTCTTTCTTTCTCTCTCTCTCTGTCTGTCTATCTCTCTTTCTTCCGCTCTTTCAGTTCTTCTGAAGTTTTAACGAGTCATCTATTCGCATTTTTTCTGAAAGGTATGCACAAAAAAAGAGAGAGGGTGGAAACAAAGACTAAAGAGTTTCTCTGTCAATTATTCAACCTTGTCGTATTTGTGGTATTACTTTTCAGTATCGACAGGTTGCTGCGACAGATTTCATATTCATCCTTCTAATGTTCTTCAGTTGCTCATTTAAAAAAACTCAACAACGCTGAGGTGTTTTCATAATGCAGTAGCAAAACTACCCAGCTGTATGATATCACGAATAAGACAAAGCTTGGGAACACATTCCAAGAGTAGGTAATGGCTAAGGTTTACAATGTTCTTGAATTACTGAATATGTTTGAAAGCAGCACAATTTTATCACATGATTAAAACTTACGAGGACACTGAAATACAACATTAATTTTGAAATGTGTATAGTTTAAAAATTGAGTGACAAAAGAAGAGGTCTTTATAAAATAAAAGGAGAACCGAGAACCGGTGGCTGTGCGCTTAGAGCGGGCGCCCTGATAACCGCAGGGACCTTTTTCCTGAGGTTCGATCCCTGCTCCATCGTTAGATGACTTAAGGGCCTCATTATTTATATTCTGCGGTGCCTGACGGAGTTTGATATGGAAAAAATGCCCTTGATTCCCGTGTTGTGGCAAGACCATCTCAAACAATCAATAATATAAAGCAAGCATAACTTAAAGCTATTTAGAAGAAATGACCCGACTGTTGTTCAAAGTGTAAAGAATTTGGCACGGCCTGCGCCAAATTAGTAAAACCATCATTAGACAAAACCATGCAAAGCGATGACGTGAGATCTCAGAAGTCCCTCGCGTCGCTGTGCCTCTTGATCTCCTTATATCAAAAACTCAACTAAGCCAAAGAATCGCTGGAGACGCTATTGCCATGTCCTGATACAGCTGCCCTAGCTACAGTCATGGATCATGTACTCTAATTGATAGGCACGTGCCAGACTCCCTCTAGACTCAGGTTAGGACTAGATTCCAACGGTAACTGTCCGATGGTCTAACAGCTACTTCTTCCTCCTATCTCCTTCCCCCCCACCCGCGTACATACAACTATCATATTTCTAAAGCCCCATTTTATTTTTTCAAGCAAAGTCTTACGAACCCTTGTATTATAACATCGATGGATGGTCTGCTGGTAAAGTATTATGTGAGTGTTAATTTGTAAGATGTATCTCTCTGTCTCTCTTTCTGTCTGTCTGTCTCTCTTCCCTCCCCCCCCTCTCTCTCTCTCTCTCTCCATCTATCTGTCTATCTTTTTTTCAGCATTGTATCCTATTTGTCTTATCAAAACATCGATTTCTATCGAACTGTGTAAATATCAATGTGAGTATCAGCCAAACAATTTTAATGGTTCATTTCCAATAAATAGAAAAAAATAAGAAATGGGCTGGTAACAATGTACATGAATAGATGGATAACGCAGAAAAGAAAGAAAGAGAGAGAGAGAGAGAGAGAGAGAGAGAGAGAGAGAGAGAGAGAGAGAGAGAGAGAGAGAGAGAGAGAGACAGACAGAGACAGAGACAGAGACAGAGAGAGAAAGACAGAGAAAGACAGAGACAGAGACAGAGAGACAGAAACAGAGACAGAGATAGAGAGAGTTGGTGAAAGAGATACAGAGATAGACAGAAAGACAGGACAGCATAAAGGAAGATTCATAAAGATTGAGAGGGAAAGAGAGAACCTGGAAAAGATATACATAAATAAAAAGAGAGCTAAGAGAGAGAGAGAGAGAGAGAGAGAGAGAGAGAGAGAGAGAGAGAGAGAGAGAGAGAGAGAGAGAGAGAGAGAGAGAGAGAGAGAGCAACAGGCAGACACAGAGAGACAGAGAGTGAAAGAAACCAAGGGAGAATCGCATTAGCATTCCGAATCCAATCGAATGATGTTCACTGGAAAAGAGAAACTACGTTTTGAATTTAAATCACCTAACAGCGTGAAGCACGTGTGACTCTCTGCAATCAGATTAGAGAGATTGCTGAGGCGTCCTGCTTTCACAACATGATTGCTCAAGGCAAATAGTCAAGTATGTCATATCTTGGTTGTCTGCATGCTTTAGGATATAGAATATTTTAGAATTTGGCCTTGCTTATATTTTTACCCTCTTTTTAGCCCCATAAGAAACATTTCAAAATCTACGATATAGCTCAGTTTCAAGTTTCCAGGTTGGGGTGTGCTTTCTTAGTAATACTTTTACGGTTTTTTTGTTGAGTAAGTGGATCTAGACTGAAATTTTAAAGTAACATTATCTTTACTTTTAATGCCAACAGGCAGTGAGATGTCACAGTCAATAATTGATACAATTTGCTCATAGGAAAAATACATAATACAACAAAATGTTTCTAAAATGCCCTGAAAATGCTTTTCAATGTTTTTCATTGATGTAAATCTTTGTGAAGTGGCATCTATATTTGCTCCACAAGAACTGCATTAAAAATAAAAGTATTTGGGGAAACAGAAATGTCATAAAAGACACATATGTAACACAATGAAACATTGAAAATACACAAAAATTGACAAACTTTGCCACAAAAACTTATTGATTTCATTTTTGTTCGATAACAAAACATTTTTTTTTTACTTTTTGAAGTACGCAAATCCCATAAATCTCTATTGTTCACACTCACTCCAAAAAAACTGATTCCAAGAAGCAGCACAGTTAAAAAAAAACACAAGGACGTAATCGACACTTGACAAAGGCTGTCTCTCCTTGTGTGGTAACACGTATAATGATGTCTCGATTACTCACTGTCTCCTCCGAGACATGTCTCTGGTCGACCAGAGAGTGGACACTACGGAGTGGTCACTGAGGCCTGGCTCTGTCTCTTCTTGTTAGTTCATCACTTGGTCAAAGATCCCCCCACTGTTAGACCTAGGCTGGTGAGTGGGCCAGAATTAAGGGCAAGCCAGGGGTGTAATGTATTTGGGTCAGCCAAAAATAGTTGAGGAATAGTTCTTAAAATTTCAGTAGTCTCTACATAGCTCGGAGAATGTTATTTCAGAAGAGATAGAAATTTTCATGGAATAAGGTACCTCTTAATATAAAAATTTTCACTTCACAAGCCAAGAGACTGTGTTTAGCATGTCAAATTACAGAGATTTAAGGTCATCGAATTTTATCTTGAGTGACTGTTCAATGACGCTTAACCGTTTCTTTTAGTGAAATTTCACTCTGCGATTATAGACTTTTTTTTGTAAACATTGCAGATTGCAGATGCAAGTTTTTAGATGATGGTGAGACAAATTGTAAACTTTGAACAGTTAAGGAGTGAGATTGAACTAGAGACTAACAGGCGCACTCAAAGAAAGAGATAGAGATATATATATATAGATAGAGAGTGAGCGAGATAGAAAGAGAGAGAAAGAGAGAGAGAGAGAGAGAGAGAGAGAGAGAGAGAGAGAGAGAGAGAGAGAGAGAGAGAGAGAGAGAGAGAGAGAGAGAGAGAATGAGAAAAAGGCGAACTGATCCTCGAAGAAGTAAAACATCAGCACGTAACGTATCAATTTCGAATATGTTGTAATTTGGAGTTGAATGACGATGATGATTACTACATCACCAACGAGGATGATGGAGGTGATGATGGTGATAAATGTGAGGATAATCTGCTACTTTACACTAGCCTTGTGCTGAGAGTATCCGATTTTCCCAAGGATGAATCATCCCAAATTCGATCAGTGCAATTCCGCTCCGCTGCTCTTACAATAAGTAAGACTAATAGACTAAGGATGAGGGCCCGTTTCTTCTCAAGGCCTTTACAATATTGATTGGGATGAAGTGACACCCATAGTTTTGGTCGTTGTGGTTTGCGTATTAAGAGCACAATGTATGGATTTTAGAATAGTTGTGATAAAAAATGTGCCATGCAAAACTATTTTTTATCATAAACCTTTTTTGGCCAAGGCGATAAATGGCAAATTTAGGGAATTCGATTTTTATAAAACACATCCTCTTTAATCAGACATGTATTTTTTTGTCAATTCCTTCTTTCATATTTTTAGCGAGTGCAATGTTAAGAACATCATTATACGTTGACGTAAATTTTTATGTCGTGCAGCTCATCACAAGATTTCCGCCACGGAATGCAAAAATAATCTTATGAAGTCAGTATTAAAGGACCAATTAGAATTTACCTCCCACTATTGTACTACCGTTCTCAAACCTTGACAAACATTTCACATTTCAAAGAATAAGGTCTCAAAAAGAGTTGTTTCACAAAGATAAAAACCACAAGCCGAATGTAACAACTAAAAGCTTTTAGATAGAAAGCGGCTGTAGAACTAGTTCCCTATTACAAGTACCTCGTTTTTATGGGTGTTTTTACTGACTTGAATAATTTGCACACCTCTAAACAAGATTCGAGCGCATTTTTTTTAAACATTTAAAATTATCATTGCAGGCGTTATTGCTTGATGTGATGACAAAAGCTGAAAACAAAGCTAACGACTTTTAAAAAGGTAGCCTAAATTGTTTTGAAAATAATGTTTCTCTACATCGTATGATTAAGCGAAGTAAGGTAGTAGATTTAACCTGTGGGGTGCTTGAAGCAAAGTTAGTAAATATCTGTTTAAACTAGAGATGGAAATGAATTTGTCACAGTATCCAAGTGATATCTCAATACCATTTCAAAGATACCTAATGTGACTCGCATAGTCTCGTATTATAACAGTTGGTCAGCGTATTTTGAGTTTCCAAATGTATGTAAAGTCATCAAATCCATGGATACAGACTTGTGTGGCTGTCAAGATTTTCTTATGGCATGTATGATGAACTCTGTATTTTTTCCTTTAAAATTTTGGTGAAAACTTTTTTTTCGATCATAACATTTAATAATATTGATCTTATCAGGATAATGTACCGTTGTATTTTAAGATTATTTAAACATCATTTTTATTAGATAAACGATACATATAAACTTATATATATCACATTTCATATTCCTTTATTTCTAATGTTCACACGCAATAGTCTTTATTCAATCATTTATTTAATTCCACATCCTGGCATAATCAACAAAGAGAAACCTCATTGATTGAGTCATCATCTCAACACAACTGTCATCATTTTTGCTGATAACTCTCTTTCATTTAGGGTCGATTTTGGACAAAATGTTTTGGATGAACTTAAAACTATTGTAAGACGGTGCAAGGAAAACCTTTTACTTTTATATGTAAATAATTTAATAAAAGAAATAATTATACAAGAATCTATCACACAAACACACACTCACACACGAACATCTTTTAGATTCATGCAAATACTTGCGAGTTCAGTTTTACAAGAAAACTGTCTGGCATGCACACACAGGCACCATGGGTTCCCAATTTGAACGCCTTATTTTTTCCCTATTAAAGTTAATGTAAATTTTCCCACTTGAGCAAAAACATATTCTAAACATCCATGATTGAAGACGTCATAAGTTTTAGCATCAACTTCTGGAAAAGAAACATCTTTGCCGCGGAAAAAGAAAAATGTGAAAACGAGTTCTCAAAGGCAAGGAAAAAGCCCAGAGTGAAGCGGATTAACACGATTCAATAGTCTTTATGAAGATATTGATTAAATAAAGGAGACACGCTGAATGGGAGCATCCTCCCTTATATCTCCGTTAAAAAAAAGGCTCTTCACCCACACGGGCTGGAGGTTGATCCAAGACGGGAAAAGCTTTACTTTTGAACAAAATTAAGATAGAGAGAGGTGCAATGTGTGTATTACTTTCACTTATTAAAACTCTACAAACTAATTAATGTGGCTAACTTTTTCATCATCACAAGGAAAACCTTCATGTGGAGAGTAAGAGGTACTGCATAATCATTATTGCTTTCACCTTTTATGCACGTCGCAGTGTTGCATGTCTGTATTTTTTAGACTCTGTTGTAAATATCAAGTTCCAGACTGATAGGGACAGTACGTTTCTGAAGGTGACATTTATTTCAACATTGATTTATCGAGTTCTCAAAAATCAATGAGAGAGCGAAGGCAATAATTATGATCTTTATTTAAACACGAATTCCTTATTGTGAGGTTGTTTTTCCTGCATTTTTTTTAATCAACAACATATCATGTGTAATTTGTTTCATGTTTTCAAACATCTAGACAGTTTATAGTGGATATTTAGATAAAAGAAGGTAGCATTTGCTAATTACAAGATCTTTCTCTTCCAGTTTATCTGAATCGAATAGCCATGCTATAATGTTAGTTGTAATCTAATCCTTGATCAGCTGAAGCTTCCCAATTTGTCCTGCAACGGAATCTCAGTAATAAAACGGATGTTTGATAATATAATAAATTAGCGCACAGAATACTCCAAAGCTGGATTGCTCCCATTTAGCAAAAATAAATGTATTCTGAGCCGTCTTATCTTTTCATTCTAAGGTCTTCCAAAAGTCTCTCTCTCTCTCTCTCTCTCTCTCTCTCTCTCTCTCTCTCTCTCTCTCTCTCTCTCTCTTTCTCTCTCTCTCTTTCTCTCTCTTTCTCTCTCTGTCGCTCTGTACCTCTCCCAAGTCTCTCTCTTCTTCTTTCTCATCACTGCCTCTCATTCTCTCTGTCTTGCAACATAAGCCCCTCTTTATATCTGTCTAAGATCTTCCATACGGGACAATCGTGCCTTAACTTTCCTAAGTTAAGTGACTTATCCCTCGGTCTGCTTTCACCTGCATCCTATGGGCGAGTCAATATTCATCTCTTGTCTAGACAAAACTGATACCGTTTGGGACTTCCTCACGTTAAACAAAACACATTTGTGCCGTTTATGGTGTAAATCCCCAGCTATGAAAGAAAGTTAAAAATATTTCATTTCCTTATAGCTTCCATGAATTATAGTGTGAAGAACTTAAAACAGTTATGGTAAATGTTTGATGCATTTTGTTTTCTATCTTACATTTATTGTACACAATATGACAAAAGGTGTGCTGGCGAGAATCGTTATAAGTTCAGCAGCAGCACTTTTACAAAACGTAAGACTTAACTTGAGAACTTTGGTCACATCAAATATCATAAAACCTTTGAGAAGCACATTTTAAAAGCAAAGGAAGAGGGCAAAAGAGGAAGAGGAAGGCCAACTAGAAGGTGGAAGCAAGATAAAGAAGACCGGCTGAAAACAATATAGATAGAAGAAAATATGAGATAAGAATTGTCTCGTAACCATTCTTATTGATCCGGATGTCATAAAAGCGAATTGGGACAAAAACATTTTGAAAGAGTAGAACATTAAACATCTTTCCAGATTTTGTGTCTCGAAAACAGTATGATGTTGAGAATTTAACTTGAAAAAAAAGGCATTTGAGTTATATAAATTCATGTATTTCTTACACTTTCAAATGAATGAAAAAAAAACCGCATATCTCCTTTGATAATTCTGTCTGTTTCATAAAAAGCTTATGAAAATGCATAATTGCGAAAGCCATTACCTTTAATTATGGCACATGCAATTTGAGACTCATTAGGGCTGGTCGCAAGGGATAATTATTTGCTATGATGCGAATCTAAACATTGAGAAGCTGAGGAGAAAGTCTGATTTCTCACATCGATAATACTGACATCCGACTCACTTGGACCAGATGTAAAAAAGGACAAATACTACTACTACTACTACTACTACTACTACTACTACTACTACTACTACTACTACTACTACTACTACTACTACTACTACTACTACTACTACTACTACTACTACTACTACTACTACGACTACTATTACTACTACTACTACTACTACTACTACTACTACTACTACTACTACTACTACTACTACTACTACTACTACTACTACTACTACTACTACTACTACTACTACTACTACTACTACTACTACTACTAGTACTACTAGTACTACTAGTACTACTACTACTACTACTACTACTACTACTACTACTACTACTACTACTACTACTACTACTACTACTACTACTACTACTTCTAATAGTAGTAGTAGTAGTGGTAATAGAAGTAGAAGTTGTAGTAATTCTAACATGCTTGGAGTCTATCGTTACCAATGCTCAGTACCCCTTTTTAAAATCATCAGATGCCGCACTGTACCCTATATGTAGACATATAAAGAACATAGCAATTATTCACATACAACATAAATAAAAAAAATATTAAAAGAGTAAACCTGGTTATATCAGCCTCTGATTACTGAAGTATAATTATATGAACTTACAAAAAACTGTCTCTTATCTATATACTCGGATAAAAATGCCTAGACTGAGCGTAAAGTCAAGTTACACAGGATAACTCTTTTACGCATCTTTGTGAACTAGATAATTAATGGTCAAATGCTAAATAAAGAAATGAAACAGGAAAAGTACATATGCAATCATCCTAAGCATGCATACCTAAGGCAATAATTCGAATGGAATTGTAGAAATGCGAACGATCAATACATGCAGTCTCATTGAGAGATGAAAATGAAGTGCACTTCAGATATAAAAAAAATGACATTTCATAAACAGCTCTGTAACAAGATAAGTAAAAATTACTTTTCTTTTTTTGAAGTACCCTGTTTTTCATGTTTTTTATGTAACAAACTTTGCTGAATTTTAGGACCGCAAGTGGAAGGTACTTAAAAACTATCAACTAGATGTATAGATCATTTTCATTTAGTAATAAGTACGATGGTAAATGATTATTCAATGATTTGCAAAGATATGAAACAATTTTAACTCTGGTTTGTTTGGTATTCGCAAACGATGAGATAACGTTTTAAATTTTTCCATTATTTTATTGTGGCTATTTTTAGTACCACACAGACTAAATTTTAAAAAGTCTATTTAAAAAAAAAACAAAGCATGCCATGCCTGCATAAGGATAATCACTGCTTCACCTGCTCATCTGGAAGAAATGCACAGGAATAAAAAATGGATATTGCATAACCGATAAAATCATGTATTTTCCAATGTTTCAAGATAATTATGGCAATATTAGTAGTTCTATAAACGTTTTTTTTATAATAAGAAATCCCTTTAAATATTTTGGAAAGTGCAGAATTAAATTTTTTTCCAATATCATAAAAACAAATGCACAATCTGCATGTAATTAAGTTTGGATGTATTTTGTGCGTTTTTTCTGCCTAACTCCCCCCCCCCCCCCCTTTTGAAGTCCAAAGCCAATAGATATATTGAATAATGATAGTAAAATTATCATTACGTGATGTGACAGTTTATGAAGTTATTATGCCCTTAAATTTTTATTTACATGAGCTATCTGATTCTCTTAGTTACAAAATCGCATCTCATCAAAGCATGGGAATTACGTTTGAGTAGAGTTCATTGTGACGTGCATAGCTCGCAAAGTACTAGAGATTTTGGTCCACGCATTGATCGGACAGAGCTGAAGGTTCAAATATAAAGGACTCGGTAAGATCACAAAATGTTGGTGGGATGCAAATAGGTGAAACAACAAGACAGTGGCGTAAGGCCTGGTTCATTATCACTTTCCAACTAATAGAAGGGATCTTATTAGTTGCCAGCTCACCGTAAATTGACTCAATCAGTATTCTATGTTAAAGATGTTACAGTGGAAAGAGAAAACAAAGTAAGAAATTTAAAAAAAAAATTAAATAAAAAAAAGATAAACTCTGACCAGCAAATATTTGGTCGTTACAAGCAAAGAAAATAATTATGAACTTTTTCAATACTCGGTGGTTCAAAAGTTTCTCTGCCAGACATAAATATAAGCTTCGAGATAAACTCGAATAAATGAATATGGAATAGGGCTTTTTGTCATGTAAGTAAGCCAATTTTGGCATCTTGGGGCATTTATAAAGGTCGCGTTGACGTTCCATTGCCTATTTGACGGTTGACTTATTTCGGTTCAATTTGTTGAAAATATTCCATATATTGTATTCTGAAGACACAAGATCTTTCCCCCTTTTCCTCACTTTATAACAACCTTCCCCTAAAAAATGCTTTCATTGTTTGAAATTCAACTCCTTTTACTCTTTTCCTTGATTTATCTTTCTTTAATTTTGTAAAAAAAACGAACAAACAAATATCAGTATAAAGCATTGAATTGTAAAATTGAAGAGAGATATATCCTTTACACTTGACATGATGACATGACGGGAATCTAGCCAGTGCGCCTATGATTTACACCAGCTCTCAAGGCGCGTAAACTGGCAGTAAATGTAATTCATACTCCTTGTTAAGGAAATGAAAAATTGCAGCCCTAGACAGAATGTATTTATTGCTGAAGGAAAGGTTAACACAGCTGGCACCTTTCACATCGAGCCCCACTAACCCGATCCTGTGACTGTTCTGAGAATCGATAAGGTCCTTCTTATTCTTGGCATAAATGAGGAGGCGATATCGCCTGCAAGGGTAGTAAGGCATTTTCTCAGGAGTGCCAGCTTCAATCAGTTTGTTTACAGTTCTCTCTAAAAGACAGGTCCTCTCACGAACTTCCATCACGCATGTCTAAAAGCAGGACGCTAACTTTTCCAGCATTTACAAAGGAATGTATGACCCTTCTTGGTGGACAATACTGGCCACTCAAAATATGCCGAAACCTCTCAAGCTGCGGCCAAAATCCTTTACCACTGCGTGTAAAAAGGGGAAAAACGGCCTAATCGTTAGATTAGCGTCTTCCTCCAATGGTGTTATTAAATGAAATTAACGATAGTTTCCTCTCTTTGGGGTAAGGTCAAGTTTCGCTCCTGCCCATTTCTTTACAAAAAGCCCAGAGCAGCAGAATTTTGTTAGCGATATGTGCACAGATTATTCTTCTTAAAAAACTTAAGAGATACAAAATGTATTTTTTTTTTTTTTTGGTCTTTAAAATAATGAACATTCAAAAAAATTTAAAACCAAGGTGCGTTGAAATGTGAGTGATCGGTTTTTGTGAAGGCACCCTTTATCAGAAAAGCCTACCAAAAAGATTAGACAATACAAGAATAATCTATCGAACACCAAATAAATTAAAACTTGGGATTTTCGAAACTGCGCGCCAGCTTTTTTATCAAGACATGAGAAACGCAACAAGACGGAATTTGTCGAGTTCATTGACATCCACTGTATCAGCTGGCAGTATGGAGCAATTCAGCATGCTCAAGGTTTTATCTATTCCCACTCTCCTCCCTATCAAAAGTATCATCAAAGCCAAAGTCATGACTGCAGACTAATAAATACTCACTGGCAGCAAACTTCATAAAGACTCCACTTACAGTCTCATTGCTCCAAGAGGTTAGAGAATCAGATAGGGTTAGCTTTACCCTGGCTGACCAAGACTTAATCCGCCTCAAAATCATTTCAGTGCATCGGTTGTATCGATCGATCAAGCCAAAAAAAAAAAAAAAAACTGAACAAATTTATGTTTAAGTTTTCTTCTTCTTCTTCTTCTTCTTCTTCTTCTTCTTCTTCTTCTTCTTCTTCTTCTTCTTCTTCTTCTTCTTCTTCTTCTTCTTCTTCTTCTTCTTCTTCTTCTTCTTCTTCTTCTTCTTCTTCTTCTTCTTCTTCTTCTTCTTCTTCTTCTTCTTCTTCTTCTTCTTCTCCTTCTCCTCCTCCTTCTTCTTCTTCTTCTTCTTCTTCTTCTTCTTCTTCTTCTTCTTCTTCTTCTTCTTCTTCTTCTTCTTCTTCTTCTTCTTCTTCTTCTTCTTCTTCTTCTTCTTCTTCTTCTTCTTCTTCTTCTTCTTCTTCTTCTTCTTCTTCTTCTTCTTCTTCTCCTCCTCCTTCTTCTTCTTCTTCTTCTTCTTCTTCTTCTTCTTCTTCTTCTTCTTCTTCTTCTTCTTCTTCTTCTTCTTCTTCTTCTTCTTCTTCTTCTTCTTCTTCTTCTTCTCCTTCTCCTCCTCCTCCTTCTTCTCCTCCCCCTCCTCTTTCTTCTTCTCCTCCTCCTTCTTCTTCTTCTTCTTCTCTTCTTCTTCTTCTTCTTCTTCTTCTTCTTCTTCTTCTTCTTCTTCTTCTTCTTCTTCTTCTTCTTCTTCTTCTTCTTCTTCTTCTTCTTCTTCTTCTTCTTCTTCTTCTTCTTCTTCTGCGTTCCCGTGGGCAGTCTGTCAAATCTGGAGTCCGGTGGTTCTCACAAACACTAAAGTGAAGAGCAGGTTGAATTCAGTGCCGATGAGTTTCTCCCAAAAGGAATTCGAGTTGCGGCCTGGTCTGTTGAATTAAATGAAGTGATTTGAGTGAGCCGGAACTTGCAATCTGGCAAGGCTAAGCCTATACCTCATAGACCTCTTTCTGAATCAATTTATATAGCTGCAATTGTTCATTTATTACAAACCAATTGAAGCACAATCACATTAATAAATCTCTTTTTTAGATTCCTAGTTCCATTTAGATAAATTTCGAAAAGTGCTAAAAAATGAAATTAATATGTGTATATAAATTATCCAAGGACGGAGTGTTGTTTTAAAAAGCTATGAAAGAGAACAAGAATAATTATTATCCCATAATCAATCTCTTTCTCTCTCTCTGTCTCTGTCTCTCTCTCTCTCTCTCTCTCTCTCTCTCTCTGTCTGTCTGTCTGTCTGTCTCTCTCTCTATCTATCTATCTATCTATCTATCTCTCTCTCTCTCCCTCCCTCCCTCCCTCTGTCTTTCATTCTTTCCCTCACTCTCTTACGGAAGAAATAGGATCATGGAAAGAACAAAAACACCGAGCTTACGGAAAGGATCAAAATAAGAGACCATAAAAAAGAAAAGGTGTAAGAAATAATGAAGAGTGAGCACGTACCTAGGAGGACAGAGGAATGGAGAATCTTGTTCTTGAGGACACGGGTGAAGAAAACCCCGCCCTAAGTTTCTTCCGTGTAATCGTTTTGGCTCTAGGGAGCTGGGCGATGCCTAGTCTTTTCGGATATCCCTACAAAATCTCATTTTAGCCGCAATATTGTCGCTGTGAGGCTAACACAATCCATTATCGACTGGGCCCCAGGCGTGTTCACCATTTATTTTTTGCCCCTCTTTTCAAAAGACCGTGTTCCCTATTGCGATAAGGTATATGTGAAAGTGAAGAGCCCTTCTATTCTCTATTTTTTTTTCCTATCAAAAGATGAAAGTGAACATCCTAAGATGGCTGGTTGAGTAAAAAATCGATTTTTTTTTTAAATTACAAATTTTTCCTGTCGATATTGTTATTTTTATAGAAAAGATAAAAAAAAACCCTCATAGCTATGCATAACTTAAATTACTTTTATAAGACATCGAAAATGTTATATTCTTAAACCTTCCTTATCAACCAATTAGCCATGCAATTCGGAAAAATCAAAACGTGTACTGTCACTGTTGATTTCAGACAATCGGAAAAACAGTAGATCCCAGGCTTTATCGCTCCAATCTGGTATATCAACTATTGTGTTTTACTCACAGCGCGGTAGACTTAAGTGTTCAAGTTAAATATTTCATGAGGGACGTTTTGCTATTTAGCGGCAATAAACGAGATAGTTTTAAAAAGGTATAAATAAGTAGGTGTTGCTAAAGAAATAACATCACGTCTTATTCTCCCTATTAAGAAGGCAGCAAACACTTTAAGTTACCAATGAAGCTTTTAAACCAAAAGAGAGCACAGATTCATACATGCATAATTTACATGGCTATACTTAATATTTAAAATAAAAACCCTATATACCCTACATCTATACCAAATCTACTTTTTTTTATTGATAATTATTGATAATCATTGCTTTTTTGTGATCTTTGCATTTTCTCTTTTATTATTTTTGCGGGAAAGAAGAGAATGGGTTCTCCAAGATTGCTTTTTTTTTTTTTAAATATAAAAATATCTAAGTATTTTTTCATGCACACAACAAAACAATCACCAATTCATACACTAATATATTATCTACGAATTGATACACTTATATTTGGAAAAGTCAATATTTGATAATTTTCCCGTTAGATCTAACATGAGCGTTACATTCTTGTTTGTCTAGACAAAATCCTTCGGGAAAGCTTTCTTTATCTCCAACATCTTTAGTCGATTTCAATATCTTTCTTGACTTCCCTTATAATAAGTAGGGCAGTGTGTCTGATTTTTGATAGGAGTTGTAAAGAAAGCACGCCCCACATTGCCAAAGCAAATAGATGTTATTCTTAGACCCAAAACTTCGTGATCAGACTTGAACTATCCGACACATATTCTTTCATTAATTGCAAATGAGTTGGATTTTTTTGTGACATACTAATATAAAAGACTGAATTTTTCCCTATTTAGCCTTTTACATACTTTAAACCAGTTTAATCTTTTAATTTCAGTTGATCACTGCAAATTATGTTTTTACGTAAAGAAGTTGGCCTGACTATGAGAAAGACAAACAAAAACTTAAAGGTAAAATCTGTTACTGTGTGTAAACACATGAAAATAATAAAAGCATACTGAAGCAAATAAAGCAATCACTACACTTGGTATGTCGTGTTATTGTTATTTTCTTTTTCATGCCAGAGCCACTAAGATAGTAACTAATATTGATCACCATCAAAACATTAAAAACAGTTATCCCAATTGATCTATTGGTTTAGAAAATGCAGCCTCTTTATTTCCCAAACTTCTGTTCTTGCACATTTATCATCGCGTTATTAGTTCTTGACAGGATTATTATTCGCAAGTGCAAACATCGCACTTATTCTTAGTCTTGTCAGACTTTTTTCGCACGTCACGTTCTGCTTTTCCGAGGAGATGTATGTCCGATGCTTAATCTTCTATAATGTAGTACTCCCACGTCGGGACTCGAAGAGACAATGCTGAAATTACTAGGTTCGCTGAGTGATATACCAGCAGGACCAGTGTAGCATCGCCATAGAAACATAGTTAAATACTTGGAAAAGCAGGCGGGTTTGTGTAAACAAAACAGTTTACATTTCATAGTAAGTTGCAACCATAAACATAAGTAAACTGTGGCATTTATACATCCTTTCTTGAATGAGTAGAAAACGCAAAAACATAAAATGCAACTCGCTTTTTCACTGATGAACGGTTCACATAACAATAAGTTGTTGCATTTAGTTTACGTTAAGTTGTAGAATTAGGGTCAATCAGGTAACCTGCTCTTTAGCGTAGGTGATCATGACCCTTCACGCATCTCTATCCCTCGTCACTTTCAGTGCATCTATCACTCGTCTTTACTTTGAGATACTCTGTTAATACATCCAAATCTTTTCTCGCTATTTTCCCTTGCTGCGTTTTCCTTCGATCGTTCCAATTGTCCCAAGATGTTCCAGTTTCATTGAAAGAACAATACAATGATGACATCAATCCGAATATTTTACGGCACAGATTTGTATCTCCAGCAGCTCTTCAGTGTTATTTCTCCCTTCTTTATCATTCATATAATCTCACGCGCTATTTTACAATAAATAAATAAATCGGATTTATTTTCCTGATCTTTGAAGACACATAGATCATTCTCCTTTTTTCTCTTTTAGATCTTAGTTTAATGTTAAATGTAATTTTCATATTAACTTGTTTTTGTACAGCACCTGTAAAAGAATGAAGCAAAACATTTAAATCTTTCATTCTCTAACTTTGCTGCTCCTCTTTTGACTATTTCATTTCATTTCTAAGCATTTTTTTTCATTTGTTTCAATGTACGATAAAGTCAGGTAATGTTTAACATGTTCTCTACTTTTTTACACTTCTACTACAAAAGCTACTAATACCACCATTACTACTATTACCACTGCTGCTGCTGTTGCTACTACAATAACAAAACAACAACAACTACCACCACTACTACTACTACTACTACTACTACTACTACTACTACTACTACTACTACTACTACTACTACTACTACTACTACTACTACTACTACTACTACTACTACTACTACTACCACTATCACTACTACTACTACTACTACTACTACTACTACTACTACTACTACTACTACTACTACTACTACTACTACTACTACTACTACTACTACTACTACTACTACTACTACTACTACTACTACTACTACTACTACTACTACTACTACTACTGCTACTACTACTATTAATACTACTACTACTTCTACTTCTACTTCTACTTCTACAATAGTGCTCACAAACACAGAGAGAGAGAGAGAGAGAGAGAGAGAGAGAGAGAGAGAGAGAGAGAGAGAGAGAGAGAGATGGGATATATAAGCAAGCAAACAAACAAAAACAGTTTTATGAAAATGATCTCAATAAAATTTCTTTTACGCTTCACAACCCCATGTGCCATAGGACCAACAGTAAAATAGTTTCCCGACAGTTACGTATATCTTTTGCCGCGGAAACTTTTACCATTTTGGTGTCGTTATTTTTATCATGCAATTACATAACAAAACACTGTTAAGGATGATATAAGCAGATTTGCTGATTGCAGTCAGTTAACTCGTGGTTTCCATGTTTTAACATTTCTCCCAGGTCGTCACTCCATTAGACAGTTGGGAAAACGCCTACATAGTTATCTAGTTAGTTTTCCCTGATTGCATGACCACTGAGCTCTTCATCAAGGGAAAATTTTTTTTTAACCTGGCGTTACCAGCATGATTATACTCACATTAAAAGGAATGCCTCATTTGGCATGTTTCCTTAGAGCCATATTGAGGCTAAGCAGATCCAGCCTACATCACGTTGAGAGATCCAGGGAAATTAGCTTTTCTAGCTTTGTATGGTTTTCACTTAAAAGTCTTCTCATTACAATCATGTGTGGATGTGGAGGCGTTTAGTTGGACAAGAGAAAAGTATTCATGGCTGCCACCTTCGCGTTTGTGATTCAATGCTCTTAATTCATGTTCAACTGGGCCCTTGTAGAAAGAATAAAGAATAAAAATTATCGTGTTTCTCAAAGTGCAAGTAAACAGTGTTAATAACTAAGATCTAGTGGTCTTTATACAGGTGAAACTCGGCACTTGGAAAAGATTGATTTGTTGGATATCTAATTAATAATGCGTGATTGAACTCTGTCATACAAGATGATCCCAGGCCTCTGCTGTCAGAGTAAACAAGGCCCCGTTGAGCGACGCGTTACTCAGTAAGAAAAGGTTTGAAAAGTGATCGCCCCCATACGACTTAATTAACTTATTTTACGTATTCCAATTCATGTGTTGGCTTTGAGAGATGTGGAGCACATAATTTTATTTGTTTTAAATTTTAACAAATTTCGCATTCTTTCTTTGAAAAAAAATTTCATGAAAACTTTGAGAGATGTGGAGCAAATAATTTTATTTGTTTTAAATTTTAACGAATTTCGCATTCTTTCTTTTAAAAAATTTTTCATGTAAAAAGCCATTTGGAAATAGTCAAAAATGTCAATCGGATACATCCTTCAGCAATGATTGATAGTATTTTGTGAAATAAATAATTCTAAAGAGGCTGAATGGAGAAGCTGCCTCAGATACTAGGCGCTCCAGCCTAATTGGTATGTAAGAGAGCGACTTCATCTCAGGTCTACTCTGTTTCATAGGCCTGTGAAGTATATTCTTATCAAAAGATAGTGTCAAATAGGCAAATTTAGAATTATACCCTGCTTTTACAATGGCATGACTTACAAATCTCTCAATGTCTGTTATATAAGTTTGAGATCCCTAAAGGCATTCCAGAATATATTGCAACAAAATCCAGGGTAGATTTACCGGGATTAAATTTTTTAGTAAAGCTTATTCACAAACAATTGAATCAAAGAGGTTCTACACATTGCATTTTAGACCTTCGACGTTGGCATTAATTTGCTTAGCCGTGAAGTCCTTCTTCATCGAATAACATCATCTTTTACACATCCAATTTCTAAGACTGCTGAGGCAAGCATGTCACAATGCGTCGTTATTTACGCTTTGAAATATTGGAATTTACGGTATTCACAAGTTGTTAATCCCTATGGTGAAAGATTTCTCTTAACTCGCTTGCCACGCATGCAAATTATTTCAAAGCCTATATTAATTGTATTAAGAAAGCCGAGTTCAGATTAAATTTATTATCTTTATAATTATGTTATGAGTATCATAAACTATTCAATACGAGTTTTTCAAGCAAGTTTCCAAACTGCATTAGACATGACAGACATCATCAAGAAATCCCTTAGTTGCGTTGCTTCAATAGTCCAGAGTATCGATCTCACATAAATCGGCTGATCAGCTGCCTTACCTGTGTTTATGTCTTTTATATGTTGAAACTATTTAGTAGGAAAAATTGAGAAATTCTTAAGAAATGAATTTCTTGTCGATTATTTTCTATTGCAGTTGATAAAATGAGCTGTGACTTAACAAAAGTTCTCGAGACAATTGATTGCTGCGTTTAAACAATCCTCCCACTCAGGATACTGTGATTTTTGGTCTAGTCCAACCATCCAAGTGTTCATTCATTTCAAGCACGAATGATCCAAGTATAAAGGAACGGCAGATTGGCTGTGGGGAAAAACACGCTGTCAATGACCGATGCTAAATTGATGACCAGGCTTCAACTTCAAAATTTACATACTCGCTTCATTTCTATCCTATGTCTCCGATTAAAAAAAAACAATAGAAAAACTGAAATAGATTGCCTTAATGCTACAAGTGTCTTATAAGATCGCTGGATTTTGGTTCTGTATCTTAAGACTGTAAATTACTACTAAATTCAATGACAATTCCTACAACTTCCAAAATATTTATCTTTAGTAGTAATTTCTTTACTGGGATACAGACTCCGAAATTGCTTGCACGTTTTTATGCTTATGCAACGAAAAATAAGTCTTCATATATCGTCATAGCCCATCAACAATTAATACTGTTCTTTTGCATACTGTGTAGGATTTCTTGACATACTTGACTGTCATGCTGGAGTGTCATTAGCTAAACGATAGAGAGGAGACAGGACATCTTGATGTCTCTGAGAGGCTTGTTTCATACGATGTTGTATAACCTGTTTTATTTTAATTTCACGTGGGTGAAGTTGTTCAGTGACACCTGATCAAGGAATTGAAAAAAATGGTAGAAAAGAGACTTTTAAAATCTTTTGTCACCTCATCTTTTTGCGTTATTCCAGGTTTCATTTTTTTTGTCTTTATCAGCATCTTAATGATTGTCCTAAATTCATTACTCTTTTTTTTCCCTCCTAGTCGTTCGCGTTTTAATCACAACCACCATCATTATTATCATTATTATGTTGTTAGTTTCGTTGTTATAAGGTGACCAGCACCACCACCTCATCATCATCATCATCATCATCATCATCATCTTCATCATCATCATCATCATATTATTATTATTATTATTATTATTATTATTATTATTATTATTATTATTATTATTATTATTATTATCATTATTATTATTATTATTATTATTATTATTATTATTATTATTATTATTATTATTATTATTATTATTATTATTATCATTATTATTATTATTATTATTATTATTATTATCATCATCATCATTATTATTATTATTATTATTATTATTATTATTATTATTATTATTATTATTATTATTATTATTATTATTATTATTATTATTATCATCATCATCATCATCATCATCATCATCATCATCATCATCATCATCATCATCATCATCATCATCACCATCATCATCATCATCATCATCATCATCATTATTATTATTATTATTATTATTATTATTATTATTATTATTATTATTATTATTATTATTATTATTATTATTATTATTATTATTATCTTAACTTAATATGCTAATTTTTGTCACTTTATTATGAGCTACATTATATTGTGTACTTTTTAACTATTTTATAACTGTAACTATCACCACCATGTACTTTCCACTTCACTACTCTTAATAAGATTGCGGTAAAATAAAGTGCATTTCCTTAAGTACAATACTTAATACATTACCGTGATTGGATATCAGCAAAATATAATCGATAGAAATTGGTTTCTATGTAGCTCTACGTTATGACATTTGGACCAAATTCTATACAAATCAATAGCTCCCAGATGCGCTTGCGTTTAAAAAAATGTTTTTAGAATTTCTTTGTCAATCTTATCTTATTTTTGCTCACTTGAATTCTTAATATTTGCTTTTTGAACTAATTGTAAAATTGTTTAAATCTTATAATTTGCAAAGATATCAACTAAACTGTTTTCATACAAAATACCTAATATATTGAGCTTAAAAATCTAAGCTTGATTCTATTAAAAGTCGTCCGGCTTGATAATAAAACCTGCTTTAAGGAGGAACAAAACACCACATCAATATCACAAATTGAAAAATAAATGTTCTAACGCAGTCGCCGGTCTGGCCCCTCCATCGTGTGTTAAGTGGCATCACTGTGAGTGATCCGCCGGCCCGCATGCCCGAGGATGTGTTTAGAGAGGACCCAGAAATCAATGGTATTAAGAGATCGATAGCAGGAGGGGCCCGGGACTGACCCCTTCCAGACAACATCCGAGCTTGTCCACTCAGCTCTTCCGGGCGTGAAGAAAGGACCAGGCAGTGTCATTAGCGGCTCTTACTCACGCACCCCCCCCCCCCCCTTTTTTTTTACTCCCCCTTTCTTTTGTTCTGCTCTCTTTCTTGTTTCGATATGGGGTTATTTTCCTCAGTTTTATGTTGAGAAATTTCGCCACCCAAGATTTTCACCTGTTCTTTTTTTATTTTTATTAAAATAAAGTGATAAAAGAGAAAGGGGGAAGGAGAAGGCATAAGTGACTTTTACCTCTTTTCTCATTTACTTCCTCTAGCAAAGTATTTAAAATATCCGATTTGAAAAAAATAATTAATTTGTCCTCTATCTGCCTGTTTGATAGGATGCATATCTATCCGTTTGTTTGTGTTTGATATGTCATCTTCAGTCTGCCTGTATGCCCATCTCTATGTCTTTATATCCTTATAGCTACTCAAAATTTCTCTTACCAATAGCTTTATTCCCCCCCCCCCCCTCTGCCCCCTCTCTCCATAGCTCTCTTCAGTTTCTTTATTTTTCATAGCTTGCCACTGCCTCTGATCATCTCTATCATAAATATTTTCCCTTTCCACTAAATTCCAGTGAACTAATTCCATTACGCTATCTGGTATTTTCGACATCCTATAGACGAGGCCCGCTTATTTTTCCCCCTTACCTTCGAACTACTTGCTTTAGTATTTTTCTTACGTGACGAGACCCACCCACTCACTCGGAGCTGGACATCTCGCCTAATATAACCCAGTAATGTGGTCAGCCGGCGATGGACTCACTATACAAGCTGTCCTGTATGAGATAGGGACAAATAGATGTTTTCGGCCTGAAGAATACTTCTTGTCTAGTGCTCATGGCGTTGATGGTGTTGCCATAGGCGTTCCATCGTTAGACAATATAATTTCAGAGATAAAGAGGGCCTGATCGAAAACAATGTCCCCCCCAAAAATTAACTTTGTTTATGATTGTCAAAAGAACACATTTCAGTTGCGATATATATATATATATATATATATATATATATATATATAATCATATAAATATATCTTGTTTTGTTTATTTCTGTATTTTCGTCTGGGGTTTATTTTATGTAGGATAAATTTTAGTATATCAAAAAAAAAAAAAAAAGAAAAAAGAAAAAAAAGATTCCAGTGATGAAGATCATGACTTGAGCAAAATTACCGATTCTTGGTCCAACAGTTTTGCTGTAAATTTATTAAATAGCGAGTGATAAACTCTTTCAAAGCCTGATGTCTTTGTCAAGACTAGTGTAAAACAATATCTTGATAATCGCAGTCACCCATTTATCACTCTTTCGAGATAAGTTTATTAGAAAGAAATATTGACGAGCTCGATAAATTTCAATTAGATTCAGATCTTTTATTCTGATCATTGTTTTTGGTGCTTTCTAATAGAAATAAACAAATGCTCACCAATATGGGTATCTTTATAAATATCGTTAAACTTATAATCATGCATATATAGAGAACTCAAAACAAGGAAAATCTAAGATTGCAATTGGCACAGGATTTACTTTCATGAGCAAGACTCTGGCGTTTTTACATTATTCAGAGCAACAAAAAGTCCATCCATCAAGGTACAAAACGTCGTCCTCCATCCTGGACAAAACATAAATGTTGCAAGAGAAAAGTTATAACGATGAAGACAATGATATTTATCATTACAACTATCGCATATTTGATAAATTTAGTTCTTTAGAAGTCAGCCCCTAGCTAGGAATTATTGATTTCTCTCCCAGTTCCTTTTTCTGTATCTTTCTGCTTTGTTAGCAGACTTTATGCCTGAAGCAGTATTTTAATTAAAACTATTCTCTCCTTTTTCTATAATATAATATATTAGTTTCGTTGTTGCGATCGCTATTTGTGTTACACTTAGCTCAATTGCCACATTAGAAAGTATTAGCTTCTGGAGAAATGCATTTTCTTCAAGTTCTCATGAATGAAAAGACATAAAATTATCAGATTTACATAGTTTTTTTGTGCTCGTTTGAGAGAGTAAGAAATCGATAAATTAATCTCTTTGTTCAAATGCTTCCCTCCACCACCCTTTAAAAAAAAGTAATTAAAAAAAAATATCGACATCTTACTCAGTTCGACTAGTTTCAGTAAATTTGTCCAACTGTCCAAGATTTAGGAATGCGTTTGTTCCGATCTTTTGTGGTTCACAGTCATCAAGAGTTTTCTTTCCTTCCTTTTCTTTTTGGGACTTAATGTAGATTATATTATTCATGCTTCTTTAACATTATATTGTTCCATACTGTATGCGTTAAGTTGTTCTAGAAAAAAATCAAGACGATGAAAATAAAATCTTCCTTTCAAGCCTCTGAATTTACGCGTTAATGCTTAATCAATTACTCGCGAGAGAGTTAGCAAATAAATAAATGGAAGCTGCTTTCAGATCAATCATGTGCCTTGCTGTATAGCGTTGGTGACCATGACCTTTCACCCATCTCGATCCATCGTCGCTTTCAGTCCATCTGTCACTCGTCTTACATTTAACCACTTTGTCAGTCCAACCAACATTTTTTCTCGCTGTTGCAGTTAGTGTTTTTTTACGATCATTCTAGTTGCCACAAGATCTTCCAGTTTCTCTCTTTTCATCACAGTATATGCGCATATGACTGCTGACCAACATTGCTGTCTATTATTACCTTAGCCAACAGTATTGCGCCTTTACTCTCGTAGGCAACAATTGTTGGTGATGTTTATTTAATTTATACATAAGTACGCTCAAATGCGATCTTAAAAGTCGTCTTGAACTATCAATGACCAGGAATGTTTAAAGTTTTGCTCGAGAAACAGGCAAGAGCTGAAGAATGTGCAGGTGGAGGTCGAGAGGACTGGAGAGACCCAGAAGGATTGAGGAGAGAGATGGACTGCGCCATTGACTTGACACAAAGGATATTGATTTTTTTAAATTAGTAGCTAAATTGTACATGACGGAAGCACTCATCTAGGCAAGTGTGCAGTTGACTTTTCAGTTATCTCTACGGAAGATTAAGCTATGTGTTTGGTCGCCTGAACAAAATCCATGTGTGGCATGTTCAAGGCAGGGCAAGGCAACATGATTTTGTATTAGCTTTTCAAAGAAATTCTTTGATGGAAAGCAGTAGTATTAGAGATTTGAATATCTACAAAAAAAAAGAAGTTTGATCATTTGATTGATTTGCTGTAATTTCTTAAAATAGACGATTTAATGCAACTTAATATACGAATTTCCTATCAAACGTAAGGAGTTCAACCAAACAGAAAGGTTTTGCGAGGCAATGAGCTAGATCGTTAACAACTGCACGATTTGATGTGCATTTCTTATGTATTGTTTCAAAATACCGCCATAAAAGTGGAGCTAATCGATTTGCATTGTTTTTTAGCTTAGTCTTTAAATCTTTTAGATTTTTTTTAATCTCATATGCAAATAATTTACTCTTAGATTGTTTAATTGTAATCATTCAGCTTAGATTGTTTTGTCAGAAAGAACAACAAAGCACAATACATTGTGTTTATTCAGTTATCACGGCTGCCTCAGGCTAGCGTGACGCAGTGGTTAGTGCCTTACACTCGTGATTATTGCAATTACAGGTTTTGTTTCAGCCTTAGCTCACTCTGTAGTTCTCAAAGTCTTGACGACCATAAAAAAACGATAATGGGCAACAGGCAGTGCATCAAATTTGTGGAAAATTCATCAGTAGTTCTGTAATGCTATGAAATACGTTTTCGAGTATCTCTGGTGTGTTATTAAAGCCTGTTTTAGGAAAATGTGTAATCTTCAGACTGTCAATTGTCTGTGGAAGAAATGTGTTACCACTTTCAAAAAGTCTCTGCTATCTTTCAAACTACTGAAAGTTTTAATCGCATCAAGAAACAAGAAATGAAAGCAATTCTGGCCGTACTGTAACAACAGCTGAACTTTCCATTGTGAATCCAAACCGTGCTGAGTTGCAGGCTTCGTCTCTTCGGTTTATGTTTGCAGTGCTTGTTAGATGTGCAAGGAACGTCCAAATAATTATTTCTTTATGGTCGGCGGGGAGTTCAAATGAATGAATTCGTCAGGCAATCACAAACCGCAAAAAGAACAGTATATCTTCTCTTAATCATTTGCTGTCAGATGAATTTCTTTTCACTAACTCTTTATGATCTGGTCGTAAAGACATCCACATACATTATTTACTTCACATCTGCCTGGTCCTCGTAATATTTTCCCAAGAGACAAATCCTATCCTCATTTCATGATATTCTTTTCCTGAAAGTATATCTTTTTTACACTCTTTTTATCATCTGTTCTCAAGGTTCTTTCTATCCTTTTCATATGTTTTTCTTATGGGTCACAACATCTTCTTTATAAACATTTCCTAGGAAGTACTGTTTACCCTCTTTAAATCGTGCATTCTTAGTAACTCCTCTATAGCTCTTTTCCATCAATCATTCTAGAGGTTCTGTCAATCTACCTTGTAACATAGGGCTATACGTTATTTTAAATTTTCTTGACATATCTAACATATAAATAAATTTTTACTTGCAGACATTTTACCGCCATACCTTTATTTCTTTTATCTTTAACATGTCCTGTGTTTCTTTTGTGGTCGCAGAGGCATCTATACTGTTTTTGTAATAATTCCTAGAGATGTTTTCTTATTTTGCAATAAGTATTTTCCATTCTTCACCTCATATCTTTCTTAAGATACTTTCTGAATTCATTCTTTTATCTGTTGTTAAAAGCACTTCTCTTTGTGTCATCTCTTCATATAGGTTCTATATAGACGTTCTTTTTTGCACTAAGCATCTAATATAAACACGCACATACACATGAACATCCTTGCCTCATTTTTTATGCAATAACAAGAAATGATGGCATCCGCAGCCTGCAATTGTAAGAAAAATGTCGAACGCATCGTAAACTTTATGCACACAAAAAAAGGAGTTTACGATGCCCCAATATATCATTGTTGCACTGTAAACATTTATGTATCAAGCCATCATGAATGTATAACTCGTTTACATATCTCCTATGATTATACCTAGTTGTGCCTAGTTTAAGTGTTCTGCAGTGTGCAATTTTCTCATGATTTTTAGATACGTAAAATATTTGATCACATTCTGGGGTATTGCTGATTTCATTCTTCTGATCCCTTTGTCTAGTTCTGGTCAGCCTATTTTGTCTGCCTCCCTGTTTGTCTTTCTCTATCACTTACTTGTGTTTCTTCACTTTGCTATGAACTTTTATGTCTTATCTCCAAATCCCTCTATGTGATATTATATCTCTCGCGCCTTTTCTCTCTCTATCTCTTTCTCTCTCTCTCTCTCTCTCTCTCTCTCTCTCTCTCTCTCTCTCTCTCTCTCTCTCTCTCTCTTTCTTTGTTTCTCTCACTTCAATACTCTATCAGACTCACCATCTGCCTATTGGTCTTTCCGTCTCTTTTTTTATCTGTACCAATATCATTGTTACACTTGCTTTTTCTTGAGCCATCTCAGCTCTTTCTCTCCCACTACCACTTGCTCTCTTCTTTCATGATAATATTTATAGGTTTTATTGAACTGAAAATTTCGTTATCGTTAGATCTAAACGACTGCATAAAAGAAAAAAAATCGTTCACATTATCAAAATCTAACGCCTGACTATTTTGTGAATAATCCAAACCATTTATGCCCCTTCCTGCAAGTTTACTAGAGAAATATAAATTTTTTATAAAAAAATTGGTGTATAATTAAATAAGATCATTGCCATTTTTAACTACAATTTGCGTCAGGTTTAGTTCCCGATATCAGGTTTATTGATGATAATTTTGAAAAATTGTTACTTGAAATGTTGCAAAACGAGTTTTGTAGATTTTTTAACATATATCTGCGGATGCTTTTTGGGAATCCATGCCTTTTATAGCTTCAAATATAAGGCGCGTAAGAGACGTTGGATATTGCGAAATTAAGTAAATTTATATCGCAACTGGAAAGGTTTCCTACGTGCATTCTTTGTACAGAACATTAAACCTCGCACTGTGAAGGCAGCATTAATCAGATGCCTGGTTTCCTATTTTGGCTTAAAAAAAATAAAAGAATGGGATCTAAATTCAAGTCTGTAAATATTTTTTACAGTTTAATTTTTTAAATAAACATGGTCAACAGGGGCTGAGTGCACAATTTTTACCTAAATTCTTCTCATATGTTTCTTTGTAGTTTTTATTGCAAAAAGATTATTCCTGTCAAAGATTGAGAGAATTGATCTCTCCCCCCCCCACCACTCACACACATACTTCTTCTTCCCCTCTACCCCTCTCCGCTCACTATAATATTATTCCATGACGCTTTGTCTGTGTCCGTCGGTCAGTCATCAATCAAGCCACTTGTTGTCTAGCTTTCCAGGTTTGAATCATTCGAGATTGAGGTTGGAATTGCTCTTTGCAGTTCAGTATCACCTTTTAGATTAAAGTTAATCATGATGATTAATTTTTAGTGTCATAGTGACAAGCCCTGTCCAAGCAAAGATTATTACAAGGGCGTTTCAAATCCTCGTTTGTCAAGAGTGATTGTGTCTATTGAAGCCAATATTCTCCCAGCCCAGGTATTCTAATCTCACGCTTGTTGTTGTTGTTATTGTTCTAGGCTGAGATGAGGCCGCGGCAGCTGTTGTGATGGAGCATGACGCTAGCGCTACCGCCTTCGACAGCATCCTCTGTCAGAGCGGACAGTTTGGGTTCTTTCAGAAGCGCCTCTTCCTCATCGCCACCCTGATACAGGTGAGGGGTTTTCTTTTCCTCTAAGGTTAACCATTAAATCATCATTTGCTTTAAGGGAATAACCCCCTTTGGTTAGTAGAGTTTGGCTGAAAAACAAAGAGGTGAAAACGAATAGAAGAACAGCTAAATTGAGCTTGTCGTTGTCTAGTTTAATAATATTCTCCATACAAGAAATATTACTATTTTTAGCACTGATTAAACGCTGTAAGGCAGTAATAAAACCCAGTTGGAATTGCTAATTGCTACGCGTTATTTTGAATGCATTCATAATGGGTTAATATGGTAATGAAGAAGGTGGAATAATTATAATTAAAGGGATTATCAGACAAAACCCTTTTAATTAAATTTAAATATTGAACTTTCATAGCGGATTCTGGCAATCCCTTTGATCGTAAATGTACCTTTTCCCCAATATAATCTATTTTAAATACTCGAAAATCACACATCGTTTTTTACAGTGCACTACATGTTTCAAAAAACATATTACTTAATCTTACTTAAATTGAAACCTTAACAGAAGGCTAAAATAGTAGACACCCCCAAAATCACCCAAGGCTGATTGTTTCGAGTCTTGAAATATTGAGCATAAGTCAGTGCTTCATATTTGCCCGTTTTATTTGAAAAGAAATTACCCCAAAATGAAGGGGTATTCACATCACCCTCCCACAAGTTTCTAGGGCTGATACTTTTTTTTATTATAATTAAACCATATAATTATGGTATTTTCACACACCCAACACATTTTAATGAAGAATAGCTAAAAAGACCCCCCCCCACCCCCCCTTTTTTTTTTCTCTCCCCCATTGTCCCCCATCCAATTTCAGAAAATTATAGCACGGCCTTGGCAATTTCAGGGTGAGAGGTCATCACATAATCATCGGCTCTCTCGGCATCGTAGTTCTGAAATCAAATAATTTTATCTCATTAAGAGCATCTTCGCTCCCCCAAGAAGAAAGCAAAAAAAAAAAAAAGCAGCAAACAAACATTAGAGCATATTTTTTCACCTCTTTTTTCATTCCTCGTATTCTTAACAATGTCGAATCGCCCTTTTGCCCTAAGGTATAAATTATGCTTTGTTTGAATGAAAAGAACAAAAATAGAATGGTAATGGGAAATTAAGGACGGAACTTGGAAGTAGAGACAATGCGTCCTATGATTCGTCGGGTCAATGTGACAAAATGTTGACATAAAATTCTTTAAAAAGCGTCCTTTGAATTAGAGTGCTTGAGAGATTGTAGCCCTACAGTTTTATGGCTTCAATGATTATAAGCTAAAAAATATGTCTTGAACTTGTAATTGAGGTAATTTTGGATTTTTCTTTCTTGGTAAAAGTATTTGTAAATTGTAGGTAAAATATAGAAATGAGCATCGATCATTTACTGTCATATTGACTATCAAAAAGTTCAGGCACGTCTAAATATAGTTTTTATTGTTGGAAATTTTAAAAAAAATATTTGGTTTGAACCTCAGAAGCTAATTCATAATATCATCAATAACTTACATAGACGCATGAAAATAGATTGAAGGCAAAAAACTGAACTTGACCATTACTATGAAGAAGTTAACTTAAAGGGCGTAACAGTTGTGATAATTTATGTGTCGTCTGTCATTTCAGTCAAAGCTACTGAAAATCTAGTGTACAAAGCGTAGTTTATGACTCGTGAAAATGATTCTGATAGACAGGGATCAATCAACCGCTCAATCTGAAATGACGTAGATATGTGACTCTTAAAGCAATTATTTTTCTATAGCAATGGAAATGCTCTCTCTGGTTTTTTTAAAAACGTTTTTTGTTCAATTGCTATGTAGCCGATATAATCCGATTTTCACTTTTCTAATAAGCTTTTTTAAAATAACTTTCTAAATTAGTTCTTTTTCCGAAACTCCACACGCATACACACTTACGTAGCACGGATTAATGAGCAAGGGCAGCATATTATAGTGGTCAGTCGTAAAGAGTAATAAACATTACTGCTAGTGACATTGTTGAAAACATGCATTTTACATGTAAAACAATTTGTTTCCATATGTATTTTCGAAGAGTGCGTTACACTTTTATAACCTACATAACGTTACGAACATTTTTACTTTACTTGTATGCAGATAAGAAAGAAATTAGTTGGGGTTTTTTTTGTCTCCCACATTCTATTTAAATATTATTCACCTTATAAGACTGTTTTCTTACTCAGTCAATACTAGTGTTAATGTCGTCTTCAGAGCGCATGCGTGTCTGTCCTCCTCTACACAAGCGCTTGCATGCCGGAAGTCGAGGAACTGGATGACGCATGCGTGGAAAAAGCCTTCAATATCGCCGATAACGGATACGGCCCTCATCATGAGTTTAGCGTCATCAATTCCACCTTGAATATCATCAATGCCACAGCTTCAGTGGCAGATATTCCCAGTATTATGAACACCGCCATTTTTAAAGACACCACAGGATCTTTAATAACAAACGATACAGTGGGAGCGGTCGTTCATAATCTCACAGCATCAATTATCACTACTGACAGTGGCTCGAAAACTCTTGGTTACACAAAGAGTCGCATTCTTAAGGCAATTGTTTCCTATGACTCCTCATCCTCATCCTTTTTATCAAGACCAACCACAGCAGCTACCACAAGTTCTTCAACAACGACATCTGTACGGACAGAGATGGGCTCACCTGACTTGATTTCTACCCTGAACAACTCGAGCAGCGCCTCCTCAGTTACAAGCACTGTGGAGTATTTACTGCAGAACATCGCCAATGTCACTGCGGAAATCAATTCTGATACCTTGGATCTCAGCGACACGCCACCTTTCCCCTCCATGGACAACGGATCTAGCATGATAACACATGGGGAAATTAGAATAAAAGAAGATTTTCATACAGACAGAAAAATACTGCCAACAAAAGTATATCAATCAACTGATATTCGCCAAGCGCACAGGAAACACATTGGTTCAACGTCGGCTGCAGGCGGTGAAACTCCATCACCCACTACTGATTCTTTTGTTGCCGGTTACCTTAACTTAAGCACGACTTTCTTTGACTTTGCAAATGACACTGCATCACATTCAAAGGATCCAACAAGAGGATACAATACTCTATTGCTGAGACTATTGCAGACAACTTCTGCCTCGAACACCACAACAATGGCGACTGGTCACGTGGATTGTAGCCGAACATTTATCCTGCTGAGCACTGAGTTGCAGAAAACAGAGGTGAGATCATGTCTACCGGCTGTCGCATTCTGATATTGATATGATTTCATTATCGTTTTTATAATGTATTATTACTGGTTCTTAATCTAAAGGGTGCTGTCCCCAAAGAGCAAGGATTTACAAAGTGTACGTAAACAATAATTATAAAATAATGTGTTAAGAGACTTTTCCTTTAAAAATAATTCGCAATTTTAAAATAAAAATTGCTCCATGAAGCAGCAGCCTGCCGGACCAGTACATATAAAGCTGAGCCAAGAGGCTGTATCAAGACTGTGAAACCAAGCTTTTTACCAAAAAGATGTCCTTATGTGGCAAGCAATACCATCAATTTTTTATGTACTCAGTGTTTTTTACAGGTTTAAATTTTTAAATAAACATAGTCTACAGGCGCTGAGTGTACAGTTTTTACCTAAATTCTTCTCATATGTTTCTTTGTAGCTTTTATTGCAAAAGGATTATTCCTGTCAAAGATTGAGAGAATTGATCTCCACCCCCCCCCCACACCACTCACACACACTCCTTCTTCCCCTCTCCCGCTCTCCGCTCACTATTATTATTCCATGACGCTTTGTCTGTGGCCGTCGGTCAGTCATCAATCAAGTAAGCAAGCGCACCTTTTGATACAGACTTACCTCCTAACCGTTTTAACAAAATTATTAAGAATCGTAAAGGTAATACATCAGTTTTGAAATGAATGAATGCTCTCATCAAAATTTCCGTTTGTTATAAACAGGTGCTTTTTGAATAGAAAGTTTGTCGGTACTCCTATAAAAGCATTGGCTTTGCATATGGTTATATTATACAAAGCTCAGATTTTTGCTGAATAATTTTGTTCGCTATTAAACATGAATTCTAGGTTTAAACTATCTACCAGACAACTAAAATGAAAGAAATTTAAGATTGAAAGAATTAATATTAGAATGTGGAAACCGCTAGTAAAATTAATTTGAATTTGCGTATTTATAAGAAAAAAATTTTTTTTTTTCCTCTCATACAAACTTGGAGGTTTTTTTCAAGATACGGAACAGAAGGAATGGCTTAAAAGCAATGTGAAATATAAAGCAAGATAATGAATTATCCAAAAAATGATTAAAAGCAAAATCCACTCATTTATGCAATGAGAAAAATTATTTACAAAAGATTTAAACAGTATCTTTTATCTAATCTGGGTCAGGTGTAAATTATGACCATTAAATTTAACTGCAAATGCTCATAAATGTATCGCTTAAAAACTAGTTATGTGCTTCAATCCAGCTAAAGATATACATGGTACCTTGTCGAGAGAGGAGTAGA
>JAWDGP010004080.1:282500-302500 GCA_033675545.1 Elysia crispata | reverse complement strand
CTGTCTCAGCCTGAGTAGTCTGTGACAGGAGACAAGGCAAGATGTTACAGATCTGGCCTCTGAATACATCAGAAATATTCGCCCTGAAACCTTGGCAGTTTAATGGAGTTTACTCCATCGACCTCGGTAACTTTTTCGTGAATTTCGCATGGAAAATAAAGAAGAATCATGTCACAGTTATCGAGGCTTGACGTCAAAATATGAAATCGGAACAAAATTTTGTTCTGACCTCAAATAAAAAAAAGACGAAGCTTTGCTGGTCGCTAGTAAATATCTAAGATTGCCATGTACCGTTCTGATTGGAGTTTAGGCTTTACAGAAAAAAAAAATCACCAATCGTGATAATTACACAAAAATGAACCCCTTAACACTTCACTTACGAAATCAAAGATTATCCTTCTTCAATTTGCAATAGCAAATCTTGATTTCACCAAGAATATAATAACAAACATGGAGACCGACGTATTTCGACCTTCAAACCATCAGTGATTGAGTGACAGACCACTAAAAGCTAAAAATCTTTCCCTAGGCCAGGATCGAGCTAAAATCGAATCCTTTGATCCTTCTGCCGTTACCATTAACTCGGATGGAATCCTAGATTTTATAAAAAAAAAAAAAGCCATGAAGGGAAGAGAAAAACAGCAAATGTCAATGACATTACGAGCAATGAGGTAAAGCTTCACAGCGCTGGTGACCTTTTAACGAAGGACAGGACTGAGAGATGAGGAAACCTGAGCGGAATGCAATTGCTCTAGACACTGAAATTGCAAGGATCGATTCTCTCCAGATTTTCTGGTGCGGAAAACCAGAAATAAATCATGTTACAATTATTAAAAAAAACGGGGTTAGAGAAAGAGAAAGAGAGACAGACAGACAGACAGACAGACAGACAGATAGAGGGGGTGCGATAGTTAGGAATATACAGGTAGAGAGCGAGCGAGTGACACTTCCTTTTTTTTTCGTGAAAAGAAACGATCAGTATTGAATCTCAGATATTAATGAATAACTACAAACAGCAATGAAATTTAAAAATAGAATCCACACCAAGATAGTAAACACAGCAAGAAGGATTTCTAAAAGTTTGGAGCGGAAGGGAAAACAGGAAGTGGCCAAGCCTTGAGCTCTCTTCCTGTCAGTTTCCTGGGTTTTCTCTTGGCTCTGGCGAGGTGCACAAGTCGCCGCTCCTAATGAAGCTCCATTGAAGGCTCGAAGAGTTATCGATCTTGGTTCCTGGTCGCCTCCTGTCTCGCTCAACACACAGTGACGTACCCGAGGAGAACCGGGCCACCAGTTCATTCGATCCAATGTTTTGGCTTCGGTTCCGTCGAGATCTTTAAGATTAGTCATAAAAAACAATATAACAAACCGAACTGCGATGCGGTCTTGTGTAATCTTTGGAATGCTAGTTGATTTGGCAATGATTAGGCTAATGAATAGATATTCAGAAACTAAAGAAAGAAAAAAAAGCGAAAAGAATCAATGTTGAATGTGGCGTCATACCAAGGGCACGTAATTATAGCGGTGGACAGGGCAGTGTTACGGTGAATCCCTGATTATTACTTCAGCCAAGGATACAAGCGTCAAAGAAATACAACTAGAGCCTGAACACTTTTAACGTGACATCTCTCTACAGAAAACAGGTGAACGCGTTTTAATGCCGCATTTTTAATTAAAAAAAAAAAACCACTAACGCTGCCAGAGCAGCAAGTAGTTGTATATATATATATATATATATATATATATATATATATATATATATATATATATATATATATATATATATGTATATATATATATATATGTATATCTTCCTCTTTCTCTCTCCACCTTTTTTTTATATTTGCCTTTCTTCTTTATTTTTTTTCTTCTCTCTTCTATGTGGCATAGAGAGGAAAGACACAATCCATAAAATTACAGCTTTTACGCTATCTAATCAATAGTCATGTTTCACTTAAATGCGTGTTGTCTTTAGTGAAGATAATTATGGGACAGCTTGTTTCTACCTGAGAATCTTATTTAATTAGCTACTCTGTTCAGCAATCGAACGTATTGAATTTTTTAGACATTTCGTAGTGCGGAAAACAGGACAAACTTAGCTAGGCTATTTCATTTAACATTTATTTTGAAAATGAGCTTTTTCTTTAAAAATAATATAACTTTTAGGGTAGGGCGAAGTAACCGCATTTTGTTAGTTTACTAAGCTAAGCTTTTCCACCTACACAAATAGGTTTTCTTTCCATTTTGAATCGATCTTTCTTTACTTTTTTTTTATTTCACTTGTGTACTATTTACAAAATGATAACAAGTTACTCATCTAACCATAAACCTTCTTTTCGTCCTTTTTTAAATCTATATTTTCATCATTTCATTATGAGAACATCAGTCTTTGGTCATGTATTATTGAAACTCTAGAAACAGTAACTTGCTCTAGTTATGATGTCGGATCGGAAAAAAAATCAAGGAATTTTATATGCCTGGAGTCCTCAGTAATTACTGTTATATATGTCATTATAGTTGAATGCATTTTAGAAGAAAAATGTGTATAAACATTATTGAAAAAAAGTGTTGGCTAACAATTAAAGGACATGGTCAAAGAATCAGTCACATTGAGAAATGATAAACATTGAATTTTGAATATTGAATTTCTATGGGCCGTCAAACGTTATTAATTTGTTTGCTTTGCGGAGACAAAGACTCTCGCCAAGCCAAGGATAGGGTTTATGTACACGAACTCTTAGCCTAGGACAGTTCGGTTATAGATCCAACTATATTAACGTCCATTGGTCGAAGGTATCTCAAGATTGTTTTTCAATGAAGGGACGCTTTCGACTTTGGTGTGTATCTATTGTTTGTACATGAGCTCGTTGGAACTCTTAACATTCCTGATTTAACTAACATTTTTCGATTATCAAAAGAGACTCATCAAGATTGACTGTGGAAGCTTTACAGCTGAGTTATGTGATAGTTTCTCAAAAAAAAACAGTTAACTTCCTAACTCGGAGTTGGCGTTTTCCAGATTCAGAGATGTAGAGGAAGAAGTGGGTGGTTGCGCTTGCTTGGCATCCCAGTGCGAATAGCCACGCAAGCAGTTTTGTCTTATGGAACATGTTAGAAAGTAGGCCTCCTTGTCATTTGGAACAAACCACCAAATTAACCCTAATTGTATTGTGGGATAAAATGCCAAGTAGGAGCTTTTGTACTATAGAGAAGGCTCGCTAAGTCTTGCTGAGCAGGTTGACAAACTGATTTGTACAATGTCCTATTGAACACACAAAAATGTATCTTTAATCAGTTTTATATGTCCTAGATGTAACGTGGTGTTTTATCTATTTTTTTTTTTACGAAGGAGGTGGGGGAGGGGGGTCGGTGCTCGGTATATTTAAGATTTTTTTTTCAGGATGATGAAGCGGTCGATTACAATGATATCACGTATATACAATATTTCTTTTCTACTCATACACGAAACGTACAAGAATAAATAGTAATTTACAAGTCAACATCTTAGTAATTCTCATAGTTGCAGCTTTGGTATACCAAGCAAGCATAAAAATAAACTTAAATATGTCATATTGTGGGTAAAAGATTGCATTAAAAGTTTGAAAAGTGGGATCTACATAACAAGCAGAAAATGTTTGTTTTTTTTCCTCAAACCATTTAAGTCTGGCCTTAGCACTTAAAAAAACAATATTGGTGTCGTATTTCGTTGTTTAATACGTATCAAACTAGTTTGGAAAACTGACTTTTTGAGGCAAAATTTGTTGTCTTTCTCGTAAAACAAAAAAGATTTTCTTTGATTCACTTTAAAAAGCTACTGCATTGTTGTTTGCTTTTTTTTCTTTAAAGTAGGTCTAGGTGTTCGTGAAAAACAATATACACCAATGTTGTTTTGCCTGAACTCGACAAATGCAATTTATTTAAAATCTGTTTAACGTTTAGCTCAGTGGTTGTCACTCCCTCAGTCTGCGTTGTAATCTGTGAACTTGGTTTTTGTCTACACCTCGCAGATCCTGCAGGGGCTGAGCTTAGGAGACCTTGTGAAGGTGACTGTCTATGTTCAAAGCGCCACCATGATCCTAGGGGCGGGCCTCGGCAGCATGGTGGCAGACATCTATGGACGCAGACGACTGCTTTTCTCTTCGCTTGCGGCCATGTTGGTTCTGCACTGCCTAGTGGCTCTGTCAGTTTCCTGGCTCATGTTTATTGTTTTACGAGCACTGGCAGTCGGGTTTGCAGGTAGGATGTATGATAAGTTAAGTAGATAAGTTTACTGCAAACAAAGAAGAAGAAGAAGAAGAAGAAGAAGAAGAAGAAGAAGAAGAAGAAGAAGAAGAAGAAGAAGAAGAAAAAGAAGAAGAAGAAGAAGAAGAAGAAGAAGAAGAAGAAGAAGAAGAAGAAGAAGAAGAAGAAGAAGAAGAAGAAGAAGAAGAAAAAGAAGAAAAAGAAGAAGGAGGAGGAGGAGGAAAGAAACTTCTGCTCTTTAAGAATAATCAGAAATTCCAGACTCACCTATAAAAAAATGTGTGCATTGTTTATTTTTCGTTAATGATCACCGAATCAATAATGACAAAGTCTAAAGAAGTTCATTCTGAGATACATCAGAGATACACCTCACAGGCAGAGCCAAAACAGCCGGAAACAGAATGGCAGTAGTAACCAGGCAGTTGGTGTATTGTTTATGTATGTACTCGCATTTGGTAACTAATTTGATCTCATTGTGTTCTGCATTCGTGCTCGTATAGTATAATTAATGCAGACTTGTCGGCTACTGTCGAAAAGGGAGGGAGAGAGAGAGAGAGAGAGAGAGAGAGAGAGAGAGAGAGAGAGAGAGAGAGAGAGAGAGAGAGAGAGAGAGAGAGAGAGAAAGGCAATGGGAGGGAGAAAGAGCGGAGAATGCAAAAAAAAATTCAAAGGGAGAGGCATTGGAAAAGAGAGAGAGAGAGAGAGAGAGAGAGAGAGAGAGAGAGAGAATCACTCGAATAAAGATATATACATAAGACTTAATGCAGACTGGGAAGAATGGTGCCTCTCTAAAGCGGATACAAAATTGCTTAAGGCAGTCTATAATTACCTCATTTTAAAACATTTCCTTAGACGGCAGAAGTCTTTGTAATCCTCTCTCCAGTAGCCCGATGGTTGTGGGGCTTAGAGCTCCTGCCCTGATATCTGTAGGGACTTTCTCCGTGCAATCGAGCCCCACACCGTTGGGAGGTGAGTTTAGGGCATCATATTTCCAGTGTCGCCCTACCTGACGGGTACTCAAGTTTCAATGCAAAATACCCGAGATCATTGCGTTGTGGACGAGCTATATCAAAACAATAAAAATAATTCCAGCAGCCCCGGATTGATACAATGTATAGTTCCCTTGAAATTTTTTTTTTCAGTAATTTTTTCTCTTTCGATATCAACATCAAGGATCTTTCCTCAAAAAGTAGTGCCTTCATAAATGAGTTTTTCAACTGCATGCTATTATCTCTATACTCCATCTCTGTCTCTTTACCTGTCTGCTTTTTTTTCTGCTTCACTCTCACTCTCACTTCTTTAATTTTGCTACTTAATATAGCATTTCCTTCTCTCTGTTTCTCTCTCTCTCTCTCTCTCTCTCTCTCTCTCTCTCTCTCTGTTTCTCTCTCTCTCTCTCTCTCTCACTTTCTCCTTCACGTTCTTATCTCTATCCTCTCTAACGCCATCTCTATGTCTCTCTATTTTTTCTTCTTTCTTCCATTATCTCTCACCACATCTATATCAGTAACTGACTCTCTGTCTTTGCATGGGTCTCTCTCTTTCCCTCACTGTTGACTCCACTTCCTCCTTTTTCTTATTTCATTTCCTCCAGAATTGCAGCAATGCATGATGTAATTGTGATTTGATAGGGTTTTAACCGCTTCTTATGGGAAAACCAGCATCAGAAATCACATGTCTAAACACTCATTAAAAAATTGCAATCAAAGAGTATTTACGATCCTTCGTGGCAAAATCAATGTTTTTAGGCCAATTATTTTGAATAAATAGGGTATGAAAGGATTGAAAAAAAATTGAGGAGAATCTGTAAGCCTGCCTTAGTTTTTAATCAATGACAGTGGTTTTGTGTGGGCTGCGCCTGTAGCCCTTGGTGGTCAGGTCTGAACTTACCTCAGATACCTAAAAGTTCATATCACATAACTAGACTTATATTTATATTTTTCTTAGGGGTAGCCAGGCTATGTAAACTAGAAAGAAGCGAAAAGCTTAACCATCTAAAAATGAATGCTTGTGAATCACACCTCTAAAGCGACCTATTTTTTAAAGTTTATGGTCAAATCAATTGCCTTTGATGTAATAAGTGGCTTTACTTTGTGTGGAGGATCTGGGACCAAAAAAAAAAAAAATAAACATTGGCGAGAGCATTGAAGGTGTTCCCTGTGGAAAACTTCATCTTGTACATGGCTGGTATCAAACAATATGAAAAATATTTATTTTCATCTTCTTAAGGTAGTTAAAAATAAAGCACCACTGACTTAGTTTTTTTTTTAAATCTTGTATTTTTTCATCCGTGCAGGTGCCACCCTGGTGGTCAGTTTTGTGCTGGTCATCGAGTTCTTGGGACCGGACTGGCGTGACGCCTGCACCTGTTCATGTTTGTGGGTTTTGGGCGCCGTCGTGCTGTCTGTACAGACCGTGGTCACGATCCACTGGCGCTGGCTGGCTCTCCTATCTGGCGGGGTCTGTCTACCACTCATCGCCGCCTTCTTGTACGTTTGTTTTCTTTGATTTTCCATGATTTTCTTAGTCTGTAAAACAAACAGTGATCTGAAGCTTTCATTGTGTGTTAAACAAACATTAACAGTTATATGATATACTAAGGGACTTAAGCCCATTTTTAATCATTAATAGCGTGACCCGCACAAATGGATTTCACGACGAGCATTCTACCGGTTACCCCTGACAATCTTTGCTTTTTTCTTTACTTGATTTTGTACGTCAGATTAGTTCTTATGCAGAACATCTGTTTTGTAAGGACTACAACTTCAAAATTCCTGACAGCCATAAAAGTTGAACAGGTGAAAAAAAGTATCGTCTCAAATTACGTTGTTTCATTGTTGCTATTTTGTTGTTAATGTTGTTTTGGTTGTTTGTTGGTTTTGTTTTGTTTTTTGTTTTTATTGTTTTGGTTTTTTTTTTTTTGTTTTTTTTTGTTATTTTTTGTTGTTGTTTTTTTAATTAGCTGTTGACTTCAGTCAGTCCTCTGACGTGTATTGGTAAACTTTCTCGAGAACTGGTAGATCAAAACATCGGACATCAAGCAATGATTGACTTACTAGATGGAACCTGAGCTAAGATGGTGCAGTTTGGTCCTGTAATAGAAGTCACGGCTGGGTCGCTTGGCTGATCTGTTGATTCAATACAGGATCAGATCTCGGATGACCATACTGCTCGTTGAAGGAGGACCTACAGGAACTCTGAGAAAGAGTCGCTGTCTTTAATCTATGACAGACGGTAGGGGCACAAACAAGGATTGCTATAGCAGAGATAAAAACAAAAGATATCAAGGCCTTTAAACAAAAGCCATGAAAATAAGCTGGTGTTTACACAATTCTTCCTCCTGTTTCACTTCCGCTCATTTTATGAACCATTTAATTTGCCATAATTTGCCATGGCAAAAATAAGATACGCCCACATAAAAAAACACGAGAATATTACTTGAATAAGTTTTGAATGGAAAAGAGCAAAATACTGATTTTTCTTCCAAGGGAGAGGCTTTTTGTAAACAATTAGGTAAATAGAGTGGATGTTGCTTTAGGAGACAATTAAGATATAACCATAAAAAGGGTTCAAACCCTTTTTACCATATACCTTCCTTTGATTTCATCGATTGTCCCCCTTATAAAAGTCAAGCTTCAATTCCCCCCTCTCCCCTTTTCCTCCTCTTCCGAAAACGATTGTACAAAAGAAACAAGAATTTAAATTTTGCTCACTCTATCCTGCTTCATGACGGTTTATTTTATAAGCAAAGTGACTTCATGCTATAGTAGAACAATTATTAGATTGAAGGCTTTTGATTCTTTATGAATTTTTTTTATGTTTTTTTTTTTTTTGCTATCATGGATGAAGTAGACCTAGCCGTTTTCTTCAGTTCTTTACTTAATGATCATCTTTTCCGTTCCTTTCTTTGTATGACAGCACATCATCAGAGTCGGTGCGGTGGTTGCAGTGCCAGCAGAGATTTCCCGAGGCGGAGAGCGGTCTGCGGGAGGTGGTGTCGGTCAACGCGGCCACAGTGACCAACATCATGCAGCTCCTGGACCACTCGCGCGCCTGTATCGTGACCAACATGCACTACAAGCGCTTCACTTTCCTAGACCTGTTCCACTCGCTCGCCTCCACAAGGTGGACGCTGACTCTGGTCTACACCGGGTGAGGGTTTCACTGTTCATCTTAAATGCTGACAGCCAATTCTTCTAAATTCTATTGTTTCATGTTTGTTTTGTTTTTTTGTTCATCAATAAAGTGTTTTTAAGTGTATTTAATGTGAATCTAAGTTTGGGCTGAGTGAAACCATTTGTTCCGTTTTCAAGTATTTTTGTTGAGCATTATACAATATTTCTTATTTTTTTTCCAAAGCCTTCTTTCTTTCGATTTGCCTCCTACACATGACTTTTTATCTATAATTCTATAGAATTCTAATTTATTCATACAAGATTAACTCGTGCTCATCGGTTAAAGATAATAATGATACCTAACATCTATCTTTTTATTTATTTGTCTCCCACCCTTTCCATATAATCTATCTATCTATCTATTCACATCTATGCTTGATGGTTATATCAAAATTATGTGGATAGAGCTCGACAAAAACGAGCCTTAATAATCATGAAATAAATATCTAGTTTTTTGGAGTCATTGCTGCAAAAATCTATGTGTTGATTTTTTTTTATCTATTT
This sequence comes from Elysia crispata, assembly GCA_033675545.1. NCBI lineage: Eukaryota > Metazoa > Mollusca > Gastropoda > Plakobranchidae > Elysia > Elysia crispata. The sequence continues at coordinate 293,582 of JAWDGP010004080.1, read as the reverse complement.
CCCATCTGTCACATGCATCTGTCTATCTATTTAGGCTCTAGACTTTCCACCTTTCCCATTCCTTTTTTTCATACTCACCTTAACATTGATTATATCTGTTTCAGCGGTTATGTGTCTTAATGTATCTGTCTATCTGTCTGTCTGTCTCTTTGTCTCCATATTTCTCTCCATGTCATTGTTATTTATGATCGAACCGAAAGTTTGTTTAGGGTGTAGTTTCCTGGAAACATGACACTGCGAATATATCTGCACATCATCAAAAATCAGTGAGAGAAATATGCTGCAAACAGAAGCTTGGTTTTCTAGGGCATCTTACTCAAGGGAGACACTACCAATGTCTCGCTTCTTCTAGAACTCTAAATTTCAAGCAGGGCTAAAAGAAGATGAGACCCCAAACATAGTACTGTGGAAGGTGTAGGTTGAGTTAGCATATCTGATATCATTCGCTCCTATGCTGACCAACCAGGGTTCTCCTTTATATGTTTATAGATTTGTGTTCTCTTCATTACCCCCACACCGTTAAGTTCTGTCTCTCTACGCTCAATAGTCCTTCACTTTGAACCGCATGTTATTCACTCTGAATCAGAATTAATTTCACTCTGTCCGACGGAGATTAAGTTGTTTTTTTTTTTAATCATCTTAGATCCCCCACTATATCAAACTAAAAACAAGGAAACAAACTAACATTATGATAAAATGATAGCATATCTCTTAAGATAGTGAAAAAGACGCATTAGTAGTAGTAGTAGTAGTAGTAGTAGTAGTAGTAGTAGTAGTAGTAGTAGTAGTAGTAGTAGTAGTAGTAGTAGTAGTAGTAGTAGTAGTAGTAGTAGTAGTAGTAGTAGTAGTAGTAGTAGTAGTAGTAGTAGTAGTAGTAGTAGTAGTAGTAGTAGTAGTAGTAGTAGTACACTGCCCCTCAGTGGACATAGCAACAATGTTTATGAAGAAGTCGTATTGTAGGAATTGACTTCGAAAATGTATAAGGAGATCAGCTAACCATACGTGTAGAGTGCACGTGGCTGGTGGCCGAGTTGACCGAGTGTGTAGACAGCCTGTAACACTTAAGGACAAAACTTTGACGGTGTCACGGTTGCGGTAGTATTATTTTGACTTGCTCTGCATAAAGGCTCTCATACTGATTGCTCTCTGTTTTTCGTAGGACTGTGACGTCATGTGTCTACTGGTGCCTGCTGGGACGGGTGCGAGAGATCACCGGTCAGGCCGCCATCGACGGCTTCCTGCCTTTTATCGTAGATCTCCCCCTCACTTGGTCAGTCATCGTCGTCAATAGATGGTGAGTTCAGATGGTCAATATAATGCTGATACTGCTATCTATCAGATGGTGAGTACAGATGGTCAATATAATGCTGATACTGCTATCTATCAGATGCTGATTACAGATTGAAGATTGATGTTTTCTATTACGTGGTGAGAACAGGTTGTCAATAAAATTGAGATTACTGCTTTCTATAAAACGGTGAGTACAGGTTGTCATTACAAGGCAGATTACTGTCTATCAAATGGTGAGTACCGATTGTCAACACAAATTACTGCTTTCTATCAGATGGTGAAAATAGCTTCTCAACACAATGAAGATTACTGTTTATAGGGAATACGATTTCGCAAAGAGTTATAGTACCTAGTTGGAAGTCATGATCTCTAATTTAAGCTGTTGTTAGCGTATCGAGCGATGGCGTCTGCAAGAAAGCACATTGGTGTGATAATTGAAGTAAGAAAGAAAGGAAACGTGATTAAATGTTTACATGAGAAAACGTTTACAATAAAAACCAGTTTTGCTTTGTTCTTCAAAATGATTTTGGTTGTTGAACAGAATTCACGACTTCCAACAAAGGGACATAACTTTTTGTGAAATCGCATTCCCTATTAAACGGAGAGTACCGATTGTCAGCGCAATGGAGATATCTGCTTTCTATAACATGGTGAGTACAGATTATCAACATAATGCAAATTACTACTTTCTATCAGATGGTGAGTACAGATCGTCAATACAAGACAGATTTCTATTTATCAAATTGTTAGCGCGATTGTCAAAACAATGAAGATTACTTTTTTCAATCAGATAGTGAGCACACATTGTCAACACAATGAAAATTGCTGCTTCCATCAGATGATGGGTATAAATTGCCAACACAATGAGGAGTACTACTTTCTATCAGATGGTGACCATAGATAATGAATACAATGCAGATTATAAATTGTCAATACAAGGCTGATTAGTACTTTCCCGTTCTATCAAAGAGTGAGAGGTTATTATATGAGACTATAGGTATTAATCGTCCATAGTTATGCAGTGTTTGCTGATTATCAATACGTTTTGAACTGTGTTTGAACCATAATTATTGCCCGAAATACTCTTCAGAAGACAAAGATGAGTAGTTATTTAGATATGATCGGCAAGCACATGTTGTCAGGGAATCAGTACAGGTTGTGAAAATAATTATGAGGGACAATTAGTTTTAGTAGTAATGTAAAAACTTAAAGTATGTTAAACTTTCTAGATTTAAACCAGAGTCTAGAAATTGTCGTTTTAACTAATGATTCGTGAAAATTAGCTACATAATTATATCCACAATTATTGTTAGCGGTAGCAATGAAAACTCCATTTTGTTATCTTTCTACCATATCATATTTATTCGTTTCTCTTATAAATACTTTTATTTAGCTATAATAGGTCTGGCTCATTTGACTGTGAAGCGCCTTGAGCATGCTTATTCAAAGAAGAGCGCTGTAAAAATGTGTGTGTGTGTTTGGAGGAGGGTCGTTTTCAGCAATGGCTCCATATGCAGTGTGTTAGGGAGTAAGCCCGCTTTAAAAAAAATTGTTGTAGTGTGATGCAGCAGCCATGTCATGTAATGATGTAAAAGTGTATAGGGTAATCCTTCCAAATTCTCTCCCTAGCCTCGGGCGACGATGGTGCCTGTTTCTGTACGCTGTTGCCTCTTCGTTCTCCCTGCTGTGTGTTCTGGTCCTTCACATTACAGGGAATTTGGCCCATATGCCCTCACTTGTCACAGGACTCGCCCTCTTTGCCAAGATCGGAGTCACAGCCTCGCTCTCGCTCGTCTTCCTAGTGGCTATCGAGATGTATCCCACAGTGACCAGGTATTGGTTTTACGACGTTGTTTAAGGGAGAGGTTACTAGAAAGCGTTTCATTCACTCGGTAAACTTTTTTTTAATACAATTCTGAGTTTACACCCCAATCAGCATTAGTGTTTTTGTTTGGTTGTTTGTTTGTTTTTATTGGGGTTTTTTTTTGTTGGTTTTTTGGTTTTTTTCCTCGGGGGGGGGAGGAATGTGTTCTGTAACATGTAATTTTCTATGACGAAAGATTAAAGTTAACCCAGATGACTATGTGTTAAAGAAATGTGATCTGTATTTTAAAATTTAGGTCTAGATTAAAAGTTGGAATGCCAATGCTTTAGACTGACAATCGTCATGTGAAAATATCTGTTTGCAACGAGGTCTTATTCGATCCTGAACCTTTTAGCTTTTCAACACGCGGCGTGACCAGCTGCAGAGACAACTGTTTAGAAGACCTTGAATTTCATTGGAAAATTACTTACACTTTTGGAAGGGGAAGTTCGAGCAGACTCACAGCATCTATTGTCCGACATGCTAATGGCAGTTGTGTAGGGTATTCCCGGTTACATAAAAGAGGTGGAGGTCTTTGAAAAATCGCTGCAAATCATAGAAGAAAGAGCATTCTGTCCGGTAGCAGAGTGTGTTGTGGCAGTGAGGAAGATGATGAGGATCGTGGTGCTACCGAATATACAGATGTTGATCATTGTGATGTGGACGACAGAGGTGATAATATTGAAAATGATGTTACGGTTACGAAGGAAGCTGGGTGGGGAGGGGGATGTTAAGATGATAATAAAATAAAAGTGATGAAGAAAAAGAGAACTATTGAGACATTCTCATGACTGAATATCAAAATAATCTTTCTGTCGTGTATTTGCCAGGTGCATGGGCTTTGCTGTGGCAATAAGTTCAGGGTCTGCAGGTCTTATGCTTTCCAATACGCTTGATTTTTTGGTAAGTCACAGCCACACACTAATCATAAATTATACTTCTGTGAGAAATTCGTCTCACCAAGATGATAAAGATGAGGACCGTAGGATAAAATTGATTTTTTTGATGATCTTCAAAACACCTTGATATGTAAACGACAATCAGAATGATTAAAAAAAATATCAATATACTTCACTCACGATGCCTCAGAATTATATTTTGCTTTTTTTTTATTTTCAAAGCTATAGTTTTCGAAATGTTATTTCAGACTCCCTCTGTTCCAATAATGCTGTGATTTCTTGTGTTAAATCTGTGCTTCTGATTCATTAAATCTGGAATACATAAATGTTAGATTGAGTAAAGATTTTCAATCTGCTGCTTTGTACTGATGCGACCACCATCGACGTCTCTCCCAGGAGAAGTATCACTACACAGTACCATTCGTGGTGTATGGAGCTATGATGGCCAGTGTCGGGGTCGTGGGCCTGTTCTTCCCTGAGACGATCCACCGCTCTCTGACCAACATCCAGCAATGTCACCACCGCAAGATCCCCCTACAGGAAGGAGCCAGGCTTGTGGGGAGACCGCCCAATCTGTGGGACGATTGCTGAGGGAGATGAGCGCCTGAAGCCGGGTCAATGCAGTTGTTTTAAGGACAATGCCTTCTCACGTCACTTTCAAAGGATGCAATGGTCAAAGGTTTGATGTTTCTTGTCGACAGGTTAACTTTTATTTGTTTTTTCGTAATAGCCTGATTGTTTCTTATGCTATGAACAAGGAAATCAAGTTTTCTTAACATTTAAACAAATGTCCTATTTTAAAACCAATTTTTTTTAATCGTTTGTAATAGTTGTCTGCTCTTGTTGGTGAAGGTTTTTGAGATCTCCTTGTTATCCTGACGGTTGCCACAGGAAAAGCATGAGAATTCTTTGTTATTGTCGAGATATATCAGTTTAATGAATGAGTCCATCGAGATATATCAGTTTAATGAATGAGTCTCATCGAGATATGTCAGTTTAATGAATGAGTCTCATCGAGATATATCAGTTTAATGAATGAGTCTCATCGAGATATATCAGTTTAATGAATGAGTCTCATCGAGATATATCAGTTTAATGAATGAGTCTCATCGAGATATATCAGTTTAACGAATGAGTCTCATCTCTTTGCACGATTTTGAAGATGATTTCTGATCATCTGGTTTCGATCTCTGAAGCAGTCACAATCCTAGCTACAAGTAGATGTTAACATTTTCCTTTTACGAGACATAGCAGCTGAGCTTGCCCAAGTTTGGAAAGCAAGCAAATCACTCTCGATCTTAGCTTTCTTATACATCATGTGGTACCGAAAAGGTGGTGGGAGTCCAGATTACAGTTATTTCCATATGTTTTTTTTTTAAACAAAGAAAACAAAATTTAATAAATAATTAATATGAACAAAAAATATTGCAACAATCTTCACTTTGTGCATGTAGAACGTTAAAAATTAATTGTTCCATGATTGGACTTTAAATTTATAATCACAACATCGTATGATAATGTTTCACAATCCACGTTTCATGACCTATTAACCACAAGTTGTTTTGGGGATGCCTCTTTTCTTAAAGCCTTTTTATCGTTCATACAAATTAAAGCGTCAAGCTGTTTGCATGGTAACTTTCAATGACAAAATCAAGAGTATTGAATAAAACGGTAAGATAAGCGAATATAGGATGTGAAAAATTGGATGCTGTTTCAAAATCAATGCAAATATAACTGTGACGTTTATAGTTATGTCTTTAATTCAGTTTTCCGTTTGGACACAAAGACCATCTCAGGATTATGCCAGATTCATCTCATTGCCATACATTCAATACTTCTATAATTAAACTACACATATGAAAAAGCCAGAGATATCTCAGTATTAATTCATACTTGTCATTTCGGTTGACTTTAAACACTAAAATAATCAAAAAATTTCTTCAGCACTGTTTTCAATATTTAAGTTTTTGGAATCAACTGTTCTAAAAATCCTATTATTATCAGGAATCAACTGTTAGCTGAAGTCAAAGAATTTTCTTATGTTTAACATAATCGTCTACATCAAATCTGAAATAATAAACATTTTTGAACTTCAAAAACATAAGCGTGTGTGTTTTGCGTATTTTATTACTGTGTACATTTATTATTCAAGATTCTACTTGTAACCATTTTTTATCTACTGGAATCCACTTTGGTTTGACTCCACCCATGAAATATAAAGGATGAGTAAAGTTTAAAATTATTCATACCATTGATATAGCATCCGGTTTCTTCGATTGTTACATCGCATGGATATGAAAGTTCTGGTTGCGTTTTCTCTCTCATGTTATTCTCTCTACAGCCTCTACTTCGAGGGTTTTGGGCTGGATATCATGTATTCGTATTCTCTGGAGTAACTGTGATTGGTCTAAAACTGAACTACTTTTTATGTCTTTTCAGCCATCTTGATACTACAATATTTAGCAATACCGAATGTTTATTTTTAGTTGCAATCAGTGTTTTAAAATGTAAAAATAAACCCTTTTCTGTTTTGTCGAATACAATAAGACTACACCATACATGTTTATCATCCACCTAGGAATAGAAATCATTTTTAATACCTCTACAATAATGTCAAATTTCCAATATTGTCAACTTCTTATGTATGATCGGTCTATGCATAAAAACAGATGAGAGTCTGTATTGTATAAATAACTTACCATTTCTTTAAGTATGTCCGATGAACTTTTTTATCCACTGGTATTTGTAGAAGTGTGATATGAGTGTTAATTTAAAGATATCCAGTCCTGTCTGGTTTGCTGTTTTTCGGAGAATGTATTTTATTTATGATGGATGATAAAAGTTAATAAATAGTTAGCTAATTGTGAAAAGCAAATCTATTTATAGATCCCTTTAACTTTTATTGTATGTACCGTAGGTTCAAACAAAAGCGCATCTATCAGCTCCCTAAAGGCGCTTTTTGCAGGACTTCATAGCCTTCTAATAGACGATGAAAAAGAATCTTAAAATAAATTTCGAAAGTTTAGAACTAGCTGATATCCCGTTTTGTTACATCGTGATTATTATTATGTAAGAAATTATGCTACAATGTCTTATAGTGTATCATAGGCCAGAAAATTACTGCAAGTTTTCGTTTTATAACTATTAAACTATTCACCTGTTTATTGTCTTGTTTCAAAACAATATGTGTACAAAAATGTTTTCATCTACAAAATATTGTATTCAAAATTATGTATGAAAAGATCAATACTTTGTATTTAAAGTTTTTCTCATAATGAGAAAAGTTTAAATTTTTAAATCATTGAAATATTTGAACATCTATTCAGATATGGCACACCATTAACATCTTATGCAGTAGACAAAATACCTGTCTTTAAAGTAACATTTTAACCTAAAAAAGAGTAAAAACTTTTGAAATTTCAGTTTCTTTTTAGATGACTTTTTTGCCCTTTCACCTCTTTCTGCCATTTGAAATCTTGAATGGGTCAGCATAATTATATATTGTTTAGCTTGATATTTGAGTATTTTAACCCTTTGTATTTTCATTATACTCTTGGTGATAAGCTATGCAATTCAAGTAAAGTATATCCGCTTTCATTGCCATAGCTCTTGACCGAAAGTAGACTGCGAGATAACTTATACTGAGTGGATGGAAACAGAAGAAGAAGAGTATCATAGGGTTGAAGAAAAGTGAGTAAGTGAATAAAAGAGGGAAAAACCATATTGCAGAAAAAAATTATATTACTGAAGGAGAGAGAGAATGGTGAAATAGATCATGAGAAAAAAAAAGAGAGAGAGAGAGAGAGAGAGAGAGAGAGAGAGAGAGAGAGAGAGAGAGAGAGAGAGAGAGAGAGAGAGAGAGAGAGATGACAGAAAAAAGCAGGGGAAGAATCACAGTCGCGGAATAATGCTGAGATGTGGAGAGAAGTACAAGAGCCCGGGGATGCCTGGTTTTGAATGATATTTCTTAACAGTCTTTTCTGAATTGCGATTAAAATCATTTGTGGAATTGATGCATGTCTTCGTTTATATTTTTTATCGTTTTAATTATTGTTTTTGTGCAAGTAGCACAAAATAAACTTGATGCAACCAATAATTATCGAATGGCCTTTAAAACTAGAGATAATGGGCATGAAATGCGTTAGGTTTAGATATTTTATTGCTTGTCCATAGGGTTTCTACTCCTTCGTCCCACTACACAAGTGAAATAGTAATATTGCTTAAAGAAGAGGTCCAATATTCGGAAGAAGCCTAGCCAAGGTTCCTAGTAATTAAATCCGTTTTTTTTTTTTTTTTTTTTTGTGATTCTGTCCTTTTCTAGGGAGTATTGAACTTTGGCTCGTGATATGTTTAGATTGCAGAGTTTTTCAACAAAGCAGGAGACAAGATTACTTAAAATTATTTTACCAAACCCGTTATGAGAAACATGGTTAAATTAAGATTTATTCTCAATGGGTTTGTTTTTTTTAATCGAAAATAAACTTTACCTCAAAGTGATTTTGTTATAGGAAGTTTCTATAACACTTATCTATTAATGAACATGTGCTACAAACCGCAGCAGGGATGTCTAGATGTTTAAAATTCACTAAAAGCTATTGAAAAAAATAATGGTAACTTTTAAATTTTTTGTGGTATAAATTCCCACTTATAAAACAATTTATGTGGTGTGAGGATAATAATTTCTTAAAATTCACGTTAAGAAATCCTATACCATGATATTTCTAACGAAGCCTACGCTAGTTAGTTCAGGACAAGCCATAAACGAACTGAATTGAATGTGAAGCATGAGACGCTGAAGGGCGCTTCATCCACTATAGCTATGGCTCAGGGGATGGAAGTTAAAGTATTGGGTAGATCTAAACAGGTATTTAACTAAACTAAACCAAGCAGTTCTCTAAGTATCTACAGATACGCGTAACAACTAATTAATACCATATAGCTCAATAAATTGTTTTTAAAAGAGTTCAAAAATATTTCTAATATTCCACGGTCAACACGCAAGATGGTTGTACAGGTTATTGTCACTTTGTCTAAAAGGGAAATTGTAGAAAAGTAAAAAATGAAAAGATTATGTAATATACTTCACACGTATATTAGTTGAGTAGCATCGGATTTTAACACATAGATATACAGTCAAGTTACAGGTGCAAAATATTAGATATCATAAAAATGAAAATTACAAAATAGTAGCGGGTGCAAAATAATTATATTAGAAATGTAGGACTATAAATAATGTAATTAAAGCAACAAGAGATGCTATGAACTCACATATATTTGCAATTTTCCTTCCATCAAAACCGAAAAAAAAGCAGAAAGATATTTTGCCAGACTGGTTTTTTTTTTTTTTTAAGCTTTTTTCAAAGGGATTTTTACAGGAGAGAAATGTTGTTGAGTGGCATCCTTTGTGTTATTTCCTGTATAGTAAAGACATCTTTTTTTTACATGTAATTTTAGAGTAATGCGTCTCGTTGTGTCTCATTATGAATGTCTAAAGAGAAGTGAAATATTCGAGACATTTCCGTGATGTTCAGAGCATGATCCTAATTAAAAGTTTAGTTGAATGTTGCCTCAAATCGAGCAGATGTTTTACTATTAATTTCGGATCTTGATTTGGGTCTGCTGTCTATAACATCCGTTTCTAATTCATACTAATAGTATTGTATACCAACTCTTAGTGGTAGTTAGCCTTTTATTAAATAAACTGGAGGTGATACCAAGCGGTAGAAGATTTTAACCTTGTCACATCGTATTTACTCAAGGTACCGCCTTGTTGAAAACATATCATTAACAATGAAATAAAGCAATATGATTTCACTTCTTATAAGCTACACAGTGAATATAGAAACAGTTTGTTTATTTCACAAGAGACTCTACATAGTGTTTTTCTTTTTTTCATTCATAGATCATAATTACAAGAAAGCCAGATTTCAGAAACAAGCTAGGGGGCTAATTTGGAAAACCTGCGAAAAAAGAGTAAGGGAAAGAGTATAATATTCGATTTGTATACTGCGTGCTTTTGTCTGAAGAAAAGGACCTTCCTTTCGATTTATATTGATAATTCTATTAATCAAGCGAATTTAACTGAAAAGTTTGATCAGGAAGGAATACTTAATGCTGACCACAGCGGTCGCATGAAAATGTCAAACATCGAATTTGAGCACGGCTCATCGTTCCGGGTGTACAGAAACGATGCAAGGTAAAATTTGTTCTCTCACTGGACGATCTGATTTAAAGGCCGCTTTACTAAAAAATTCCGTTCTATCTTAACTCTTCTTAAAATCAAATGAAAGATCATTTTAATCTAAGCATTTTTTTTACTTATTACTCTGAATAACCTGTTGATAAGATCCATCTGTCCCTGTCCTATCTGGTATAGGATGTTACAGCCTCGAACAATAGACAACTAATAAGCCCTTGAAATGGGATGGCTTATTTTGTAAAAGAATTTAAATACATAATCATAACCAATCCTTGCAGCAAGTGGGCACACTATTCTGTTTAGCCTACTTTTTATTTTTATATATTATATATGTGTGCTACAAAGATTATTTTCATTCTTGGGGATATAAAAGGAACTGAATTCATCAGATGTGAAGCGAAAAAGAGGGTTTTGATCGATCACTTTATCAATCGAGTATATTGCTTACATTACTTGCCTCCTGACTTTATACCTTTAATCAGATACCATACACACACGTTGAAAGTTCTGTGGATGTTTTTTTAGTTTATTGTTTTCGAAAAATGATTATTTTGATTTATTTCAATGAAACTATCAAACACTATCTGGCATTTTAAACTTGGTAAAAATGTTATACTTATTTAGAATAAATGAACCGACAATTTGGTTTTGCCTACCCGTTTTCTGCTACTCCAAGCCTTAATTAAAATCTATTGTATTTCCACGATAACACATCTTATTTTGCTAGGCTAACGAATTGGACAATTAAATTTCAAATGATGCTTAGGCGTTTTATAAAATTGATATTACTTTTTGAATGATATGTTAGAAGATGAGACTTAGTGCAATTT
>JAWDGP010004080.1:240000-277500 GCA_033675545.1 Elysia crispata | reverse complement strand
GGGGAAATTTGGAGTCTTTTAACTCTAGAAAAACATTTTCTTTTTATTTATACCACTCAATTATTAAAATAAAAAGATATCATCAAAGGCTAACAGTGAAAGCAAGGAGATAGGGATATCATGGCACTTAATATCTAAAAACTAAACTTTTTATATCCCTCCCATGAAAACATTTCAAACTATGCTTTTTGATAAGGAGCGATGCGGGTAGTAAGACTCAGTCAATAGATCAGCTCTTATTGCCATCCCATTTCAGGTAAGGAAAAAATGTAGCATATTATGCGAAAAATGTAGTAAGTTAAATTTTTGTTTCTAAAATTATCATACAGTAAAATCTGCTGTGTGATCATGTTAGAATAGGAACTGCATAGATTTTCTCTGACGTTTTCACGAGCAGTGGGGTCTGAGTTATGCAAAGACAATTCAAAATTAAGTTTGATCTCAAAGTTGAAGATGTCTAATAAGACTAAAAATGATTTTAATAGACATGTGCTTCACAGCTCCATTTTGTAATAATATTACCCTGAAATAGATCTATACCTGGGAGAGATTATTAAGGGTTAAATCAAATTTAGGTCTAGACTGGTTTTGGGTAAGAATTTTAAGTACTTTGTCTAGCGGACGTTGCAAGTGAAAAAAAGATAAAATTCATCCTAATTAATATATTTGTCAGTAGTATGTTACGAACAAAGTAAATCAAATCCTAATTTATGAACTAAAATTATATATCTCTACATCTTTGGTCTAAGATTGTGAAAAAAATCAAGGCCAGATACACAATCGCTGACCTTTTCAGCTACATCATGACTTAAGATATTTTTTGGCAGTCGCCCTACTGGTCGATCCCAAAAAAAGCAAATCCTCTCTACAAGGAATAAGGTTATCCACTACTGCAAGACTGACCTGCAACCAAAACACAACTTTGGGAGGTCTCGAATAAGTTTGTATTGTTTAAGATAACTCTGCTTAGTCTGGTTCGACAAATAAATGTACACTGAGATCACTTTTGACAAGAGAAATCTCACGATATCTAGGCCTATCAAATCAAATTGCGCGAATCAAATAGTGTTATACTTACGAATATCCATATGTTAGATATAGTTGGTACACATCTCTTCAAGGATTGAAGAACCTCATGTTTGATCGATTTGAAAGCTACAACAGTTAACGTTACAGGTTCTGCGTTCATTGAGTCACACACGTCCTTCATGGAACAGTAGTCGGTGGTCTCAGAAGACACCATGTAGTTGCCAAAGCTACAGAACGGAGGACTCCAGCTGGACCCGTTCGATTTCGCGTGTACTGAACCTGTTAAAATGGCTTAGGGGTATAGGAAAGATTGATGTTGGAACAAAGAGAACAATATTAGGCGCATGGAAAGTAAAATGATGTATTTTTAAAAACTCATAGAAACAGAATCTATTGAATAAAAAAAAACGTCTGTGGAATTTTTTTCAGTCTGCATAATTTTCCTTTCGTTCTCCAATTTATATACCTGACTATTTTTCTTTTCTTGTCCTATTTTTGTCTTTTCGAAGAATAGAATACACTTTGTTTTTATTAAGGCTGACTTCGATAGACAGTATAATATTCTATTGTAGTTAAAGATAGCTAAGTTTTCTACTGTATTTACTTAGCAATTAATGCTAGAGAATCGTACCTCATAATCTATACAGAATATGAATAATATGAAAATGGTCCGAATTATTTTGTTTGGCGTAGATTAGATGTGATAATTCATTATGATGGTAACATCAATAATATTAAATATCTCCTGACATGTAGGTTGTTTTTTTATTTGGTATATAAGAATACTGTACCATTATACACTTATATATTTTTCTACAACTCCACAGTTTTTCCCTTTTTAAATTTCATCACAGAAGCTGATTATTAGAATAATATAACAATAGCATTTCCTATGAGGAAAAAGAAAACAGTAGACGTCACAATTTACTTTAAGTTGAGACCACAGTGTACTTTTATTCTTTTACAAAAAGGCTGATGTCGCTATGAAAATATTTCTGTTATTCCGATCTGTCAATATTGAATATCTTCGCAAGAGGAGGAGAGATTTTAGAGGGGAAATAACACTTTATAAAAGTTAATCTCTAAGTGAAATTAAAGATCAAATTTATGTCATTTTCACTATTAAATATTGAATGCTTTTGCAACCTAAGCTTGTATGAATTGACAGTAGGAAAAACGACAGCAGTTTTCTCTTGAACGGAAACAGCTTCCCAGATAAAATATTTTGACTCACCGAGAAAAAATATTATGTGAATCATTTCCGAAACTTCTGTGTCCTTTGGCTGCGATTTTTATTTCACTCAGCTGCTCAGGAGGGGGCCTGAGGACCAACTTTGGCAACATAAAAGATTTTTTTTTCCAATGAATACCTCGTATCTGTTTACATAACATGGATAAATGTGGCATCCAGAAGGAATTTGATAATCTGAATATGAAATTATTAAACTAATCTACTTGTATGAAGAGGTAAGAATTGTCTCTTTCTTAAAATCGTGACTAGTTATGCTGCTCTTTTTAAGTTTTCGCATCATACAAAAAGTCGTTAACAAACTCAATCCTGGAGAAAATGGCTCTACTCTAATCCTCCGCAGCCAGAATTGAAGGAGCATGAAGTAATCAATAATTTTAAAGTGTATCTTTGTTTCTGACTCTTTTTATGTCCTCCACCGCCCCACCCTCTCTCTCTCTCTCTCTCTCTCTCTCTCTCTCTCTCTCTCTCTCTCTCTCTCTCTCTCTCTCTCTCTCTCTCTCTCTCCCTCTCTTTTTCTCTCACTATATCTCTCTTTCTCTCTCTCCCTCTCTTTCTCTCACTCCCTCTCTCTTCCTCTCTCACTCTCTCTCTCTTACCCTCTCTCTCCCTCTCTCTTTCTCTCACTATTCAGTGAGAAGTTAAAATGTGAATTTATAAAATTTATCACATTTCATTACATTTAGTATAGAACAAGAAATACCTCAATCTTTATTTAATTTTTTTCTACATCTTTACTACTTTTGACCCTCAAGTTGAAAAAAAAATTTTTACCCAACAAAATGTCATAAAAGAATGAACTCATTGGATTTTTAAAAGGGTACCTATAAGACCACTTACATTTCTTTGCCTCTCAGTAAAGTATGTGGTTTTGTGCTTCAAGTCCCTCTTCATTTTTATTTCAAAGGATAATTATCTTGACAGATTTAAGATCGTCTCAGCTATATAATGCAGTGTTCACACCAACAATAGTCAATAAGAAAAAACAATGAAGTCGCGAAATGCAAGACCCATAGTTTATTTATAAACGCTATCTAACACCTCCAAAGGCAGAAAAATCGCTTTGTAAAGTCAATGATGAGCTGGTGGGGGTGGTGATCGGGGTGCATTTATTTTAACCTGGCCACCAAGATTGATTGACTGATTGATGAAAAGAGATATTTCATAGCAAGAGATTTTACTTTTTAAAAAGTATTTAAACAAGAATATCTTTCGTTGGGGTAAGACAGAAAGGGTGAACCTCTACATTCTCCACCGACGACTTTAGGGCTCGAACCCTTGTTGAAAAATCTCTGCCGGTCTAAAGTTGGTGTTTTGCCGCATGTCTTATAACTATCCCAGCATTCGAGCTAGGAATTTCACATCAGTTAGATTATCACATAATTATATCGCAACAACTTAGTAACCGAGTAAAATTATTGAGATAACACCCGTAACCTTCGCTTTTAGGCCTTTTTTTCGGGCTGAATATTAAAAAAAAAAATAAAGAGAAAGAAAAAAATCGCGTGGTGTAACCATTGCTGGATTAAATTTTTTCGAGTGAATAAAAATGATCATTCGATTTTTTAGCCCTTTCATTTGCACTTAGCGCACGAAACGCCACTCCAAACTTTATAAATTATGAAGCAATACAAAGTTGTACGATGAATGCATCGATTTTTACAGAATATGATAAACGTATAATTACAAAAATGGGAAAAAATACATCAATTTCTTTTTAAAATCGAAAAAGCAATTTGAAGGAAGCTAAGATAAAATCAGAAGACTAAAAAACCAATGAAATCATGATGAGTTTCATGTAAAATTTTAATGTCCTTAACATCTTTTACTGATCTCAGTAGCTTTTGTCATCTTCATAATCGACTCTTCAAAGTTGTGGCAAGATCTTTTGAGTGATAATTGAATCGTTTAACCTTGAGAGTAAATGAAACCAAGTTTAACAGGCGTTTGACTCGCTAACAAAGATACCTTTGTGCTTTGCTGCCATTGATCTACCTTCCTCTCGGCACTGGCGGGTATCAATCATTCAAGTTGGTCTTTTTAGTTTTCTTTCCAATCTTCAATACATGTATTGTTTTTTTGTCTCTTGAATTAACTAATTAACTTGACCCGGGCCTTTAGAAGCGATAGCACACAGCCTGAAAGCAGAATAAAATAAAAGAGGAATAAAGGAAATTAAAAAAGCAGCACACTTATGTTTTCCTCACCCGTAAAAGTCATTTGAAAATGTCTCACATTCTATGATGGAGAAATTTTCAAAGAGATATTTTACCACAAAAATTATTGATTGAAAATTTAGATGGCAATCGCTATCTCCTCAGGTGTTTCTTAGAATTTACAAAAGACTTTATTAAAGAATCTTTTTAAAACAAAGAGAACCTATTGTGTTCTAAAGAGAATATTCAGATTGATACTGTAAGGATTAAGGCTTACAAATTTATTATGTTTACTATGTACAGGCATAGTTCCGAACAGTCTGATCAAACCTGGTGAAATAAATTTACAGATAGACATACAGAGATTTCTAGGCGTTATAAAAGTTGCAATTGAAAAGGTTAGTGGCAATTTTGGGGGTTCCAAATCTGCAAGATCTTGTGTGAAAGGAGATGTATTCATTTGTTAGAAACGATTTTATTCTCTGGAAACTCTTTTTTGCTTGCATTATTCTTGATGTCATTTCAAAGTTTTTGCAACCATCGCATGATATTAAAGTACCCAAGTATTTGAATAAAGTGTCAGTGCCCTCCTACTTTAATTCCTGGGTATCCTAGGTTTTGAAATAGCGTAATCATTTCACTGCAGAAAACGTCTGGGGAAAGCACACATCCTTGTCTGACACCACGCTTTATTTTTTTTTTAAATGAGCTGATTTTCCCCATCAACTTGCATAGCTTGCTCTTTGTTCCCATGTGCTTGTTTTTGATCACTATCAGATCTTTTCCATCTATCTTCAAAAGAGTTAGTTTTGTGAATTTCTTATAATGTTGTACTCTGTCGAACCTGTTGGTATAGTCACAGATATTTTTCTTTTTTTTACATCCAGATTTTGTTCAATTATAGTTCGAAGGATTTAGTTTGCATTTGTTTTACTTTTTCCCTAAACTAAGCCACACTATTAATATATATATATATTCCTCTATTATTTCTGGTTTGATTTTCTCTCTAACTCACATCATGGTGATTCTTAATAAAAGTATTTTGGTGATATGACTCGTAAGATTCATCGTTCTATAAAAATCCCACTCTGTTGCCATGCCCCTTGTTTCCTTGGCAGTGCCACAAATATAGGTTTGGAGATGCCAGATAGATTCCGACTATTGCCATAGATTTCGTTGAGTAATATTGCGATCATAGTCTTCAAGTTGCACTGATATACCGTATGGGCCTGTTGCTTTGCCTAATTTCATCTTTCTTATTGCTGCCCGGATTTCATCTGTCATTCATTACATTTTAATCCTTTTTGTGGTCTTCAAAAAGGATTTTTTTCTTTTTCATACTTTTTTTTACTCCAGACATCCATTATAAACATACCTATTACAGAATAGAGAATGTCACATCTTTTTCCTTTTTTTTTTTCGTAAAGACTAATTGCTTTGCCTTTTTTCTCCATTGAATTTTTAAATCAATGTTTTCATAAGGCTACGAGTGGATGACAACTTCTAAAACGATAAAGCAATGTTATATATAAGTTATGCATCACTCAGTTTTAGTATGCTTTTAGCTCCAAATAAAGCCTGATAAGTAATGCCTAGCATTTCTTTCATACAGAAGGAAAAAAGCCTTAAAAATGTTGCTTCTTTGCTGTGTTAATCAATGCCAACTAAATAATTAATCATAAGAACTCATTGTAAATAAATGTGACCACAAAACACTAATTTAAAAAAGAAATGGAAGAAATTTTTTATAAGAAATTGATATTCTTTACTTTCTCTGTTCAAATTATTGATAAGGAAACAAGAACTAACTTTGACTAGGTCTGGTCGCGAAAAAGAAAATAATAAACTCTGCAGCATTTAGAAAAAAAAAAAGAAAGATTAACATTAAGACACACCAATTATTGAAGTTTAAAAAATCGAGACTTATGTACCGGACCAAGTTCGAGGCACTGATTGGTGAGTTGAACCTTCTAAACTTTATGTTGAGCTTGTTGGGATAAAAGCTGGGAACATGTTAGGGATGCAAAGATCGCAGATTCAACCTAAATCCAAACACACACACACACACACATACTCACCTACATGCACATTTTATTGCCGAATTATTGTTCTCGAGACTATTTAAATTCCAAACAGCCTATTGAAACTATTCGAGATATATTTTGAATCATATTGCAATGCAATACAACTTTTCAATACTTGTAAATTGTACACCTCTCTTTATAAGGGATTTTCTGTATGGTATCTTTTATATATCATTGTGTGTGTGTGTGTGCACGCACCTGTACCAGTAATCTCAGAGGCCATGATCTGCAACGCTGCACAAGGAGCAACGGAGGAGCGGTGGCTACAGGGTACAGCGCCACTCTGCGTTTTGAGTGAATGGGCTTATCGTCACTGCTTCAAACCACACTGGCCATGAGTGAGCACCTTTCCACAGATGAGCAAATCAAATCGAAGATTGTAGTGTAGAGATACATTTTATTAATTGTAAAAAATTATATTCTTTTTTTTTTTTTTTAATCAAAATCATTCATAGAAATTACACCAAACATTAGAGAGTGACTGTTTTTCTTCTTGACAGAAGTTTGTTATACAAATATAACTTGTCCACAAAAATCGATTCTAAACTATTTGATCCCTTGAGTGACAGTGGAGCCTAAAAAGTTCTGTTTTAAGTTCAAACACCATTCATCTAAAGCGAAGGGGATCAGATCCGAATAGAAAAGTTCCACCATATCTCAGGCGGAAGATCAACGGACAGGGTCACTTAATCCTGGATAAAAGAGGCTCTTAAAATTCATCTCTTTCAAGTCATATATTCATCCTTTTAGGTTTTTATATTCCTACGAAAATGAAAGGTTCGATTGGTTTCTTTTATTCATGTAACATATTCAAGTAATCTGCACTTTTTTGGCATTCTAATCTTTTGTTCATTGTTTTGGATTTGGTTGGTCTCCCTCCCCCCCCCCCTCTCTCTCTCTCTCTCTCTCTCTCTCTCTCTCTCTCTCTCTCTCTCTCTCTCTCTCTCTCTCTCTCTCTCGTCCCCCCCCCCCCATTTTTCCCCTTTTCCCTGATCGAAAATACCTACACAATAGGACTCTTATTCTTATAGTGATCAGCTTTCATCCCCGGCAGGCATGTTCTTCTAAGATAAAATCCGAAAGACTAAAAAAAACAATGAAATCAAGATGACTTTCATGTAAAATTTTAATGTCAAACTCTAACTCTTTAAACTCAACCTCAGAGATTTCTAGTACAATACTTATGGTTCATGGGTCATGTTAAATGAAAAAAAAAGAGGACAGAAAGAGGAAGCAGAATAACGAAAGCGTGTGCGCTGTGTTGAAAAGTATTTTTGTTTGGTCCACAAATAAAGTGGCGGATCAAAAAGGCATGAAGCGGCAATCATGAGGTTTCGCCGACCTACTCACTGATCATGAGCCATAACGTAACTAGCACACGGTTTCTTTAGTGCCGTGTGCAAATTGCCCTGCGTTGTTTACATTGCAAGGGCGCGTTAGTTGGGAAAATACGTAAGTTACCCAGATCTCACTAAAACTGTCTCTGATCATGTCAGTTCTGAGGTTTCGCAGGAAAGGCTTACGGGCCTTAAGCTAGACTACGACCTAATATTTTTAGACTGACCGACATCATTTGCATAAACTCCTCCCACCCAGCATAATCGCTTTTCGCAAGCATGCTAACCCTCTCACCGAGAACGTAACTGTTATATAAGGGTTACATGATGACTGCCAGCGATTCTCTAATGCTACCGGTACTGAGTACTAGCCTGGACCAGGCGCAAGCGCGCTGTGGAGAGTGTGTTTCCACTGCTCCACTGCATGCTCACACAGTTACATTACATAACAATCACATGATCCGAGACAGTTATACCAGCAGCAGCAGCAGATTTCACTGGTCTAAATAGCTGACCAGACTGACCAGGCCTAACGCTCGCTTGCGGCTTCCTATGTAAACAATGCAGGCCGATTTGCACACGTCACTAGGGAAACCATGTGTTTGTTACGTTATGACTCATGCTTACGGTACGTAACTCAATCTGCGAAACATGGCTAGTGTGAGCATTCATTTGATACACGCACTAACAGCGCGCTGGCACTAGGCTTGTACTCAGTTAGAATTCGAGCATCGTTAGCAGTCATCATACAATCCCCCGCATAACGCTTACGGCTGAAGGGTTAGCATGTTGGGCATGTTTGGGAAAAGCGATTATGTTATGTACTGCTAAGTAGGAGGAGCTTATGCAAATGATGTAGGTCAGTCTAAAAATAGACTGATCCGATTTAGACTGCAAAATTTCTACAATATAATTGTCACTCATGGCGGTTTGCACGGCGCTTATCCAACCCGCTGGCATATTTTGAGGAACTAAATACTCCACAAGGACATTTCACCGGTATCAACGATGGAGCGCTCTTTGAATAAACGACACAAATTGAAAAGGGGAGAATACTTTGTAAGAAATGAACGCACTACATATGAACGGACCGAACTGCATCAGAACTTAACAGTCATACATACATCAGAACTGGAAATCACTTAGTCCCTGTTTCTTTCTTTTTCTTTTAATTAAAGATACAAAAAATGAGATACATGTATTTTATTTAAATTTTTTCTTCAGCAAAACGGGCTATCCTAGATGCGAAATGCATCCATGCGCCTTCAAGTGTACCTGTAAAGAAACTATCAAGTGCACTTATCCAAATTGTAGTGAATGTTGGTGTTGTCTATGTTAATTTGACTTTTTTTTAACCCAGCATATTTCTTTTCTCATAATCTCAACTTAATAAACGCAAAAGTATAAAATTGTTTCCTCAAATAATTGTGTACATTATGATTTTGCTATCAAAATTGGCACTTCAATACAGAAAAGAGTTAATTCAACTATTTCACGGTTAAAAAAAGAATACCTCTCTTTTTCCTTCGATACTCCTCCTTCAAGAGCTTAGTACGACTTCAAAATATTTAACATTGAACAAAAATGGCGATAGATCTGGTACTTTGTTTTATTATCCTTTCCTTTGGTGTTCAGCTTTTCACTTGTGTCCTTTCCAAAAAACTTGCGGTAAGTACATGTAGTATCTAACGCTTACTGCTTTCCGGGACACCTCTGATTTGAGGCAAACGCATGGAGAAATTGACACAAAGTTATCAATAATGTAGAAATAAACATGAATTTAATGTTCATTGCCGAGTGGAGGAAACCCCCGCCATGGTTTTCTATCCCAAAAATAAGGAAGTTAAACTCATGTTAGGCGTGAGAATGGACTTTAAGTTGGTTTGACATGCTAAAATTAATGTTGTTTGTAACAACAACAAAAAAAAGGGTTGATTTCCTTCGGGAAAAGAACTCCACATGTTCAGTGCTGATAAGATAATATATCAGTATTCTTTGAAATTTAATGGGAGACTGTGAAGATGAAGATGACGTAGACTGGAAAGTTTGTAGGAAGCTACCAATAAAAACAAATCAAAGAACTTTTACGTTAAGATTAAAACCTGAAATAAAGAAACAATTTTATTTTAAGCCTTGCTTTGAATAGTTATCTTAATGAACAAGTAAAATAGGTGCCAAAGAACTGAATTTAAAGAAGCTAAATGTCTAGAATTACACAGTCATGTGGGCAAAATCTCTTAATCAAAAAGTTTATGCATGTAAACAGTGAGATTATCTTGACAATGTCTGGCCTTTTTTACAAATGAACTTGTTAATAAAAAAAAAATAAAAAAAAAGTTAAGAAATGAAACATTCAGATCTCGCAATCATATTAGTCAAGTACATAAAAGGTCGTCCATACTAGAGGAAGCTTTGTGCTTTTGAACAAGATATCTTACATTGGCTTTCGTCACATTGATGAAGCTTTCTAGTTTGGTTTTAATTTGTAGGCTTCTTCTCCTTGGCATACAATTTTAAGTTTAACTTTAAGCTTTTTCCTCAATTTTTTTTTATATTAGCTTTGCATTAATGCCAGTTGGTGAACCTTATGGTTTATAATGTTGAATAAAATGACGAGTTTGCTTTTTTTCACGGCAAGGGGTCTTATTGTTTATTATCAGTTTATTACTGAGACAAGAGTCCAGTCTGCTCGACTAATATTGTTTAAAATGTGTCGTGGCAGCGTTCTTCATGAACTATAGTTTGTTTTGTTGTGATTTTCTTTTTAATCTCACTAAGCTCTGAGTTTATAAGCTGAACTATATATCTGGCTCATTCGCGATTCAAATTAGGACAACGCCTAGGCTATATGTTCAACATCTTAATTTATATGGACTTGTTTTCTATCGAAAAAAGAAACAAAACAAAAAACATTGAAATGAGTTCCTCATGGTTGATATGAAGAGGAGAGTAATTATGTTTCACATACTCTGCTTGCATGTACGTGTGAATATTACAGAAGAGGCGAGATTTTTACAACATGCAAATGCTTTCTCTAAAAAGTTGAAATATTCAAAGGTATATCTTTCCTCCTTCAAATATTATTCAAAATCATTGTACAAACTGGAATGTTTCTTTCTGACCCGATTTACATAGTAATAACTTCATGAAACAAACAACGTCAACGGTCATTGAATACATTTTACAATATGGTTATAAGCAATCATAAGGCCTTATACACATCTACAGAAGCAGTTATGCATTACAATTACCGCGTTTTGGCACTGTTTGCGATGCATCATAACATCTTTAGGCCTTCTCCCAAAACCTGTGGGCCCACTTTTTTTTATAAATACAGTTGTTGTTGTTTTTTTTTTTTCGTATTGATCTATTTTCACCAAGAACTGGGTCTTAAACTACTACCGGCACGCAGCTGCACTCGGAAAAAGATTTAAAACTAATCTAATCAAGATGTTTTTACAAAATAAATGTGTAGGCTTTATAGCTTAAGGCTAGATGGGATGAAGTTTTTTTTCAAATCCTGTAGCAGCTGATACTTTTACTTTGACTTTTTTCTTTATGTAAGCATTTTGAAGATAGATAGAGTAATTTGTGAAAGTAGATAAGATTAGAGAGAGATTACAGAAGCATTTATCTGTCGTTTTAGCGGAGAGGCCATTAGTTCAGCTAAGTGCAGTAATCTGGTGTGGCTAATTAAAGAGCTTGAGAACTGCTGTAGTCAACATCAAGAATGAAATTTAAAAAAATATTTGAAAAACTGTTGATTTGTTAATTTCTGTTGAACTTTTGTTTGGTTAGCTGTAATGTCCAGAGAATGTTTGAGTTCCGGCTTCATCTTTTATCGATCTTCTCTCTGAATTTCTTCCACTCATAGGCAGAGAACTTCCGCCCCCTCTGTACTGGATCATGGAGAGAAAGGGTTTGGGTTAAAAGCGATGTGCTGCAGTATATTCCTGGTTTCCTCCTTGAAGCTAACGGTATCGGAAAACCTACCTACGGTGACAGATTCGGTGATGAGAATTTCTATACAACGCATGATGGTCCAGGAGGGAAAGAAAAGAAGCAAAGAAGAGAGAAAGAGACAGAGAGAGAAAAAGAAGAAGCAGTTCAACAATGAGAATGGCTGAGACAGACGGAGCCAGATCTAACGATCTAAAGATTGGAAATTATGAACTACATAGTAGGCCTACAGAAAAATCAAATTACCATATAAAGGTGCAGGTTCGATAACAGTCCATTTGTCCTTTTTTTATGTTTTCACGTCTTTAGTCGCATCTTTCGGTCTCGAGTTAGAAATACGTTTGCGATTGAATTTTCTATACAGATGGAGAAAAGGAGAGAAATAACGTGTACAAAAAGTGTGTTTGAAGGGTTTGATTTCTATAATTATAGATTGGTTGGTGGTTGTTTTGTTTTGTTTTGTTTTTTTTATAAAATCTTTATCAAGTTAGACATATATCGTTTACAAGCATGATTGCCCGTTCAAATGAGCAAGTGAGGAAGACAACTACGTTGAAGAAATGCAAACTTTACAAAAATATACAAAGGAAACTGCTGTCAAAACAGGACCTAAAATTAAAAGAGGCTGTAGGAATTGCAACAACAATGAGGAAAACAAGACAGGCAGCAAAAGAGCTTCAAGTCCAAGTCGATCAACCAATTGACCAAGTACTCTTCACCAGAAGAAATGTCAACAGACCGTCAAACTCTACTCCACATTCAACGACGCGAAGCAGATCCTCACATCTGACCGTATCCTCATTCATTTCGACCCTTCAAAGCATCTGGCAATAACGCGTGATGCATCGTCAGACGGCTTGGATGCAATTTTGACTCATGTGGACGGAGACAAGGAAAGGCCTATTGCCTTTGCCAGCCGCACTCTGTACTGCCAGCACTGTACCCTGGTAATGAACCATAGGCCATTGCTGGGCTTTTTTGGAGAAATGAAGGCCATCCCCGAACATGCGTCAGCGCGGGTTCAGCTATGGGCGGTTTTGCTGTTTGGATATAACAACAATTTGGTCCACCGACCTGGTGTGGAGAACAATGCAGACATACTCAGTAGACTGCCTCTACCGCCTGAGAAACTATATGAACACAATGTGTTTGTTCCAGAAGACATTAACTTTTTGTTTAATATTTCAATAACAAAACGCCTGTTGAATGTTGAACAAATTGCCATTGTAACACAAAATGATCAATTTTGAAACTGGTACATGAGTATGTCATGAATGGTTTGCCTGACGATACACCTGAGTTTCTCAGACCATTCAAAGTTAGTAAACATGAAATTAGTGTAGAACATGATTGTCTATTGTAGGGAACAAGGGTCATTATTCCAGAACCATTGTATAATGATGTTTTAGTTTTATTGCATGACTCCCATGTTGGTATGGCAAAGATGAAAGCTGTTGCTAGATCATGGGTTTCGTGGCCAACCATGGATGCCAACATTGAACAAAAAGCAAAATTATGTCAGCAATGTCAACTGCATGCTAAAAACCCTGTTAAAGCACCATTGTAAAACTGGGAGTGACCATCGAATCCATTTTGACTTTGCAGGCCCATTCATGGGTAAAATGTATTTAGTCTTGGTACATGCTTACTCAAAACGATTGGAGGTTAGAATCATGCCAAGCATCACCGCCAGTCAAACCATCTTAGAGATGTGTGACATTTTCTCAGTCATGGGACTCCCCAATTCCTTAGTTACTGATAATGGGTCCTACTTGGACAAGTGCAGAATTCACGGCACTCATGTATGCCAATGACGCACGCCATATTACAGTATCACAATATCACCCATCTTCAAATGGGTTATCCGAGAGAGCAGTGTAAACTTTCAAGTCAGCTTTGGTCAAAATTAATCAGGGGAGTGTCGAAGAAAAATTGTATAGATTTTTAACAAAATGCAGATCGACCCCTTACTCAACGACTGGTCATTGTCCCTCGGAGTTGCTAATTGGTAGAAAGATCTTGATTGTACTTCATCCAAATGTTTAGGGCAATGTTCTAAATCAGCAAGAAAGACAAAAGAAATACTATGACAAATTTGCAAAAGATAGAGAAATAGCTGTAAATGATGATGTTGTCATAAGAAATTATTCGAGCAAACAGAAATGGTTGCCAGGAAAAATTATTGAACAGGCAGGTACAGACCAAGTCACATGGTGCAATAAAAAGACACCAAGATCAAATCAGAGTGATAGGTTATGATCAGTCTAACCACACTGACTATCCGGACTATTCAGGAGATTCGAACCCTCAAGCTGAATCTGAGATCGAAGCAGAAAAGGATCAAACTCCTGCTAATGTATGAAAGACTCGGTCTGAATTCAATGAATAAGAAAGGGGAGGAGGAACGATCGAGGAAATGGACAGTGTTATATGTACTGACATGTCAAATCCCCCTTCTCTTACTGCTCAAACACTCAGGGGTTGAGCGCATAGACTCTGGTGGATCAATTTCACGTAATAAAACGGTGCCATCCCTCAGAAGATCTGCCAGAGCACGAAGAGCACCAGATAAGCTGGATTTTTAATACTTATTTTTTAGGGGTTTTTTTCCTTACTTCATTCAATACCTTGTAGTTGAATTGAATGTTGTGAAATTTGCATGTGATGTAATTGTGTAACTTATGTTGTTCGGTCACCAATGTGATGCGATGGGTTATACTGCTTTACTTCCTAAGTCAAGCTTGCTACAGGTGCATAGCGAGCTTAATATAGTTTAGAATATATTCTTATCCATTTATGCCATAAGCATTGTTGTGCGAATCAGCATTCGACGGTCAAACCTTTGTCGTAAAAAAATATTTTATTCATACTAGACGTAAATATATATATATATATATATATATATATATATATATATATATATATATATATTGATCACAAGGGACATAACATTATAATAACAACAATGCCATATGCTTTGTTTTTTTTTTTTGTGTTTTTATTTTTTTTTTTTGTTTGTTTGTTTGTTGCTGTTTTTTTTAGTTATTAATATTAGCTTACCCTTAGTAGAGCTCTTTACAGAAAAGAGGTTTTTTTTTGTGTGTGTGTGGTTGAGTTTTGATATTCATTAAAAAGGCTGCTGCCTGAAATCTTCCTAAAGGCCCTTGATGTCAAACCATGAACATCCAACTTTAGACTTATTGCTCTTTTTACAAATCAATTTTTCAAAGCGTATTGTGTTTTATATAACAGCCTGGGGCGGGAATAGTGGCGAGAAAGATTAAAAAAAAAAAAAAAAAAAAACAAGCCTTTGGAAGGAAGATAAATAGAGTCAGTAAATTTACAAGACATAATATTGATTCATTCGATGATATTTTCCGAGAGTCGTCACTGCGGAAGATAAATAAACTAATTGAGGACCCACGCCATACCTTTAACTCTTTTGTCATTAAATCATCTAGAAGTAATCGTTTGTTGTCTATCCCCACTAAAAGTAACAGACATTTAAACCATTTGTCCCACGCATTCTTAGGCTATATAATTCAAACTCCATGCGCAGTCATAATAGGTTTTCCCGTAGTGATGGCTCCTAGCTAATTCCATTAAGAAGTGAGACTTGATTCTTCAATAATTGTGTATGATTTTTCTGCATGCAATTTTATTTAATCTGCTGACACGTGTGAAAAAGAATTTCACTAAATGGATGAAAATAAAGTTTATCTTAACTTATCTTATCTTATCTTAATTCATTATGGTCTTTAATTTTTTTTTTCTATTTACTTATTCATTACAATCTTTACAAAGTAAACAGTGTTAGATATGCAAACTTACTCTATATTATATACTGTCTCTGAATAGAAATATGAATTCATCTAGTTTATATATATAAATGTATATGAATTTTTTTTTATTTATTTATTTTTATTTACCACTGAATTTTTATTGTATGTATTTATGTCTTTTTATGTTATTGGGCTTGTCAATTTTGAATTTCTCCAAGAGGGATGAATAAAGGAAATCTTATCTTATCTTACCTTATCTGATGGTAATACATTTTCAAGTTGGCCCATAGTATTTTCTCGTATGAACAGAGATTTCAAGAGTACACAAGTGGTCATAAAAACTCATATTTACTTCTTAGAGAGGGGGGGGGGAAGGGGAGAGAAAGAGACAGAGAGACAGAGAGAGAGAGAGAGAGATAAGTAGTATAGAAAAGAGATAGTGAGTGAGAGAGAGAGAGTGAGTGAGATAGAGAGAAAGAGAGAGAGTGAGAGAGAGAGAGAGAGAGAGAGAGAGAGAGAGAGAGAGAGAGAGAGAGAGAGAGAGAGAGAGAGAGAGAGAGAGAGAGAGAGAGAGAGAGAGATTTAATATTTTGCATCTTTTCGTATCTTTTTGTAACCTTTGAGACATTGCCCTCATCATATAATATTTTTTCGTTTGTCTTTTCTCTGACTGAGCTCTCATGTAGTAAGGTGCTAACAGAATTATAGCCAGCTCACCGTCTAGGCAATGGCTGACATGTGTCTGTCCAAGAAGACCGTGGACTGACCTTATTTTTAATTCTGGAATGGCTTCGATCAAACTGGCTCTGATCAAACTAAAGACGCCGATTCTCATTAGGTGACAACTGTTTGATGTAGAAAAAAAGAAAATGAGAAACGTCCACCTTATAAAAATTATATGACCTGCACATATTGTAAAGTCAGCAACGTATGTCTATGAAATGTTTTAATATAAGTTAATGTGTGTCCTCTAAGTAATGCAATCTTTTACTAATAACCTATGTTCTATAACCATTTTTTTCCTTTGTGATTCTACTCATTTGCGGATGGCTTTAATTTATATTACCGATTGTTACCCTTTATTATTCCTTTATTTTGCTTTGATTTGCATTCTTCTAGTTTAATAAAAGAATTATTTTTTAAAAAAAAACGAATGTGCCTATCATGTTGTACCGGTATTTGGGAAAAAAAAACAACACTTTTTTAAAGGCCTATAACAAACAAAAAAAAAGAATTTTTCGAGTGGTCATGACGGTATCCAACGTTTTCATCGCCTCTCTAATCTTTACTTCTGAACTTCATGTCCGGCTAAATTTCTACCTACCAAGTATGAATTAAAATATCTTTGACGACACCGTCTACAACCACATATACGAACCAAAACGTGAAGTCTTTATTCTGATCACAAAGCCACATGGAGTAGGAAAGGGTGTCACGGTAATTTTATGTTCAGTTCAGACAGTCTTGGTAGAGACAGATTTGAATTGAGGCAAATTATTATGATCGCACCCTGTACACAGATGAATCAATAATAAAATGCACATGTCAGATAGTGCTGAATACTGTTGACACCGCCAGTAACAATCTAACTTGTGCGTTTTCATTGATTTTCGTCTCTCAGGAGCCGTGCCTAGCTAAAGGAAATTATAATTATATATCTTCATGATTCTAGATGTCAAAAAAGCGATAAATCTAATTTTCTTTTTCTACAGGTGATACAGGCCTTACTTCTCTAAGGTTTCGCTGAACGCACGGGAAACTAACAATTTAAATTAAACTGAGTGGACAATTCGACTAGTGAAGAAGACTTTTTTTTTGCATTTGTAATCTTTATGTGATTTGTAAATAATTAGGCTGGAGGTATGAGTTTTTCAAAATTGATTTTGTCCAGTTGGGGTATCCATTTCTCTTGTAAGTTCATCTAAGCGACTTAAGATAGTCAAATGGTGTTAAAGCGGTGGTTCCACGGCCCCTTCGTTTTCGACTCTCGGTTTTTAAGAGAGGAAACTTTGATTGGGCAAACGAACTAACTTTACACTGAAAATTTACATTCCTTAATTTTTGTGATCTTGGACTAATTTTCTGCATTTACGTGGATTTTGCAAGATTTCATAGAACTGGAACCTTAGAATTCGAATTTCATTTTTTTTTAATTGGTGATTTTTTTTTTTAAATCAATAATATGCATTTGAAGCATCCATCTTAATACATGCTAATTTAGGACGTCCTCCTGCCGAGAATAGCAGTCCTCACACGATTTGGAGAATGATACGTTAAGGAGTAAAGAAAAAAAAAACCAAGTAGGGGCCGTGAATATCGAGAATGTGTATGGACACTGATGCGACTCTCCAGATATTTTAAAAGGCTCCTGTTATTTCTGTTATCTGAGTGGCAAATATGAGGAATTTGAAACTACTTGGTTTACAACTTAAGGTAATTCGAAGACAGCTTGAAGTTTTTAAAGCTAGTGCTGTTCTCTCAGGATTTGGAACTTTATCAGCTATCTCCTGCCTAATGAGAGGAGAGAAAAAAAAACAATCTAGGCTATTTCATATACCAGTATATTTTCATAATTATTATTATTATTATTATTATTATTATTATTATTATTATTATTATTATTATTATTATTATTATTATTATTATTATCATCATCATCATCATCATCATCATCATCATCATCATCATCATCATCATCATCATCATCATCATTATTATTATTATTATTATTATTATTATTATTATTATTATTATTATTATTATTATTATTATTATTATTATTATTATTATTGTAGTTGTTGTTGTTGTTGTTGTTGTTGTTGTTGTTCTTGTTGTTATTATTGTTATTGAATAACAAGTTCATCCCCACACAGTCAAATGCGTACTTCGCTTGTGGTCAGTGCAGTAACATTACTGATCCAAAAACGGACTAGACTGGAACAGCAGATTCTGTCAATCAACGAATTAACCATTATCGTGGCGTTAACTCCTTTCTTGAGTCAGATTGCCAACTATCAGTCTTTGCGGTTATCCTAGACACTACCGTATTTTACTAATGCTGTGTCACAGTGACTGTTTTTTTTTGTTTTTGTTTTTTTATGTTGGGGGAAATAACTCGCATGAACATCACAAAGACGTATCGACAGAGATGATGATTCGCCTTCGGCATTTTAAATGTATATGGCCCAACATGCTTTATCATTGATTCTTGATTGAGTTTATGTAAGTTTCGGAAGATTGATTTGTATGAAGATCTAACCGATACATAGAAATTTATGTTTGGCAGTGTCTAGAATCTAGATGTACATTTATTTTAGAAGTGATATAAGATTTAGGGTACATTTAGATTCTAGATCTAAACAGTATGAAGTAGGCCTTAGAGTTATTCTAATAAAATAATATTATTATTTTTGATAACAGTGGATATAGAGTCTAGTACTAGATCTAGATCTAGTGGAAATAACAGTAACAGCATTAACAACAGTGAATACTATGAAATGTATTTTTGGGTAAAATTGTCCAACCTTTTTGGGTTTTTTTTTTTTAATATAGACTCGAGTACTTTACTGTTTCTAGATACAGTGCAATCAACAAGCGATGCACTTTAACAGTATTACAATACACAAAAAGAATTATTTACTGGCTAATTAACAACAATCTTATACTTAAAATATGCATGATGCTAAGTAATTTTAGTTAATTGAATTATGAATATTTTTTTCAAATTATTTTTCAGATTTCTTGGCACTAACACTTAAAAGGAAGTGGTTTCTAAATGCAACATGGCTAGCACAGTCAAGCTTTTTGTATATGATTTGTCTCAAGGCCTTGCGAGAACTATGTCACCTGGAATTTTGGGTTAGTTGCAATTGTCATATAACTTGATCTTAGAATTGTGAGATGGAATTTATTTAATCAATGGTAAGTTGATGAGATATCAGCATTTATTACAGTGAAAGATTTTTTTAATTTGAATGCTGTTAGTTTTCCAGAAATTTCCATTAGTCCATCTTGGCCTTCTAAGTCTTCAGGTTACAAAATCTATATAGATCTAGATCGATATCAGTTCTAAGTTGAGGGAGTAAAGGGAAATAAGTATAAGGGCAACCTATCGCTCACCATGTTTTTCTTGTAATATTCTGTCATTCTGAGTTTTTGTTGTTTGGGTGTAAGTAAATGATTTCAATTTCTTACTACATCTCTACATTTAATAATTACAGGTCGTCAAATTGATGGGATCTGGCACACAGGAATAGTGGTATTTGGAAATGAATACTTTTTTGGAGGTGGAGGCATCGAAGCATGTGGTCCAGTATGAAGTGTTGTGTTTTCTATTCTTACAATGTGATGTTTTATGCGATTTCAAAGTGTTATAATTATGATGGCAACACATAATTTATTGCAGTTTATTTTAATTTTATTTTACACCGTCTCTATATGTGTGTATTCACACTCTTCTCACCATCAATACTCTTAGTCTTAGTTTGCATTAACTTTTTTAAACCATTTGGTGAAAATTGAAGGAACTGTAAATGCTCCGAGTAATTTACTGAAACTAAATAAAGGCTATAATATATAATATATTTGCAATTGATATTCACCACTATTTGTTTTTTTCTGAGCAAAAGCAGGTTTTCAATAATTTTTGCAAGTTTTGTCAATTTTCAATCACACTGAGCTCATTTTAGTCCGCATTTAGTTAGAAAGCATATTCAAATAGCAAAATTTGGTTTTTTTTTATTGGGAAGGGGTAAATATCTATTATGTGCTGTTGCTGCATGCTTTTATCAAATTGACTGAGTTCAGTTACAAGATGAGACCAAAAAAGGACAACAGAATAGAAGGATTAACACAACTGAGGTATTTATGACAAGGAGGAGGAAGATAATAATTAACATCAAATGGAAGAGAGATTTTTATATGATTCTTTGCAAAATGTTCATTGACCAAATAAGAATTAATCTACCTGCTGTCTTAGATAGCAGAGTATTTTATGATATAAGCATGTGGAGATACCTTTTATTGATTTTTCAAAGAAAGCACTCAAAAATTATACTAATGAAAAATGTTTATGTGTATTGCCACTTATTGCATTTTTTTTATAGAAAAAGAAAAAAAAGGTTTAATGGAATATCAGAATAGTATATGAACTGAAGAGCTTACTGGGCAGGGGGCCTTGATGCAGTTAGACAAAGAACATGGCTTACAAATGGAGGGCAATAGGAGCCCGAGTTAGCTAGCTAGCTGCCTTGGCAAACCTATTGTATTTCGCTTCCCCATTGTTATTGTATAGGCCTAGATCACTGAAATCACTTTGGTTGTTTAAGATGTTTTGCACTTGTGATTGTAGAGGAAAAGATGATGCTCTTACCTTTCACAATTAAGTTTGAAATATTTTCTTCAAGTTCTTTATCAGGTCCTCAATAGCCTTTTTAAACTTAATTTTTTCTTCTTCTTCTTCTTCTTCTTCTTCTTCTTCTTATTATTATTATTATTATTATTATTATTATTATTATTATTATTATGATTATTCCATAGCCTGTATTTTAATATTATTAGTGTAAGCTATTTTGGTAATGACTTTCTAAGATGTTATTACAGCAACTATTTCCACTGGACGAAAGCTTTTTAAAAAAATTATATAAAAAAAATAAAATTGAAACTGCATACATACATTTATGGAGGCTTACTTAAGTTACATTTGATGATCATGTGACACAGTTGATTAAGATTTTGTTGCAGTTTCCCAAACATAGTTTTTTAATTTAATGCATAAGTTACCAATTAATAGTTTGTGAGAAATTGCCAGGTATCAATGTATCATAAGTTAACAAAAACTATTTTGTTTCTACACTTATAGTTATAGACAATGCATTCATATTTATTCAAAAGTGAGCACATTGCTGTGCTTAAAAGCCGTTTTTAATAGAAAAACAGGCATCTCTCAAGACAGAGTCATACAGGTCTATGAATATGCTGCTGAGTCTAGAATTATTGTTACTGGCATAATGAAGTGTCAACATTAAGAGGATTAAAATTATGCATTTAAATAATGAATATTGTGATAGATGTATTTAGAAAGCTATATTAACCTACTCAAGTCAATAAAAAAAAATTTTTTTTAAGTGACGTAAGATCATGACATATGATAGAATTTCATCAGCAAATCAAGGAAAATTGAAAGCTCACAGAATTAGATGATTTTAAAATCTTCAAAAGATATGCTAACAATGAAAAATATATTCCTTAGTCATCATATTGGTCTCACTTAAGGCAAATTTCTGTTCATCTTTTTTAAATAAACTCGCAATTGATCTACTCTCTTTGTAGTCATGGTTAGTTCTGATAGTAGATTAAACAGGAGAGCAACCACTCTTGCATGCCGCTGCCTTCCTGTTACCTTTGCCTGCTTGCTGCATGTGAAATCAGCACTGCAGCAATAATCTAGTAGAGAGAAGAGGGGTGCACCATGACAATAGGCTCCCTAGTCTTTATAGTACTCTTTAGGTGAAGTGGAAACCTAAAATGTTAATTTTGTTTCAAAGGATACAATGCAACATTAGCCAGCAGATGAATAATAAAATACATGCACTATGCATATCTTATGCAGGGTGGTACTATAATGGGGCAACCTCACCAAGTTGTGGATTTGGGAACCACAGAGATTCCTTTTGACCTTTTTATGGAGTATCTGGAGGAGCTCTCTAAGACTTCTTTCAAGTGAGTGTAGTGGAACTTTACTGGAATCTGCTTAATGTGAACAATGTGGTCTTTTTCAGTTGCAAATGAAGCTTAAAGAGTTGCTGAAAGCTCAATAACTTTTAAAAGTAGACTTAGAGTACATTTCTTTAAGTAAAATTAAGTTTTTAATGCTTGTGTTCATGTTTGAAAATTTATGATTTATCTTGATATTTATAATTTAAGTGAAAATAAAGTGAACAATCATTCATAGCCCTTGTTTTTAAATTATAGATACTGTGGTGATTAGGCTATATGAATATGGTAACTAGTTTAACTTTTATGAAGCAAAATTGTGTCTCAAATTTGTGGGATCATCAGAGAATTTTTACCCCTTTTAAATACATGTTTTTGCTTTCTGGTCAACATGAAAAAAATTGATATTGAGCAGTCTTAGGATTAGGGTTAAGAAACTTGTTATATGCGTTAAAATGCCAAAACTGACTCATCAAATATGTGGTTCTCTGAAGCTGTTGTAGGGTAAATATTTCTACATAAGCTACATTTTCATTAATTGTCTTATAAGTTCTCACACACCTCCAGGAAATTTTACCATGGTGGTCTGTTTTGCATACATATTTCTTCATGATTTATAAACTTCTCGTAATTTCGATCCTTTCCTTCCTATCTACTAAATATTTTATTCATACTGTATTGATGTTGAAAATCACAATAGGATGACAGGCCTTTGCTGTTGTTGAGGAATGCTTTTGTGACTGATTAAAAATATGCTTTCGGGAAACTGATTGTCTTCTTTATTTAACTGTTGCATTTGATGGTTGCAGCTTCTTTCATTGCATTTATTTAGTGTCTTAAATAATTTTGTACATATGTGCAAACTGACTACATTATCAGGAACTACAGTGGAAACCTCAAAAACCGAAGTCTGATTATTCAAATTTCTCATAAACCGAATTTTGCAAGATGATAGTTTTTTTTTCCTCTTTAGCTTTGTTAGAATCGGACTCGTATTTCGAAGTATTTCTGATTTGATTCTCTTAATTCAAAGTTGATACCGCCTCATAAGGCATCACAAAAGTGCTACATGCATCTCTCAAGCAGCAAGCAATGCCAATCACTGCCCAAGAAAGGCTGATCAGTGCACTAACAAATCAAGAAGGGAGCAGATGCATTAACAATTAAGTGCCAGTAGCAAATCTGTACTGATACGGATAGCAATGTGGGACGGGTGAAGGGGAGGGTTGCTCGTTGCAGGCTCAGTACATACTCACTCAATGAGTCTCAGACTCTGTTATACCCTTTTTTGTAATTCGAATACTCTTAAATTGAAGATTTAATCCATTCCCATACAATTCGAATTATGAGATTTCCACTGTAGTTATATGCATGGCACTTAAAGCAAAATTGTAAATTTAGGGTGGATGTTTCTCTCTAAATCTAATGTCTCATACTACTTAGTCTTAATTTTCTTTTCAAAAAAAATTAGGAGTTGACTTTCTTTCCTTGTCCTATTTTCAACCATACTTTCATATATTTCACTGTCAGGGGTTCAACATACCATCTATTTCATCACAACTGTAATAATTTCTCATCTGAGTTGGCACAGTTTCTCACAGGCAAAGACATTCCAGCACACATTACAAATTTACCACAAGATGTTCTCAGCACGTAAGTAATTTTTTAGAAATAAGTTACAGTTTTGCTTTGTTAAGAGTTTTGCTATGTGCCTCTTTTGTTCCAACTCTTTTATTTTTGTGAGTAGTGTGTTCAGTTTTGAATTTTTTTTACCTTCTTTTTATATCTTGTAATCCTTGCTTTATTTTATGGATCCATAAATATTTATTATTACCACTAAAAAGTGAACATGCTGCAAGTCATTCTGAGGATCTACCCAAGACTTAAGTTTTACATTCTCTAAATCTTTTTCAGTCTTTTTCAAGAAAAATAACTAGAACAAGCTGCTTATATTTGCATGCTTTCTGAAATTTATTTAAAATCATTTTATAAAAATGTTGATGTTAAAAACTATAAAACTGAACATGTGATATGGAGCTTGTTTAATGGGATATTTTGTACTGTACTTGTTAAGATTGAGCAAAAATATTAGATTTGTTAGAATGTGGATGATATGTAAATTACCATATTGTGCTATAAATTAATAAAACTGAATACAAAATATACTTTTGCACTTTCATTTCTGTAAACATAATTAGATTTTAGAAAATAAACAGGAGATACTGCATAAGTGATTGTGGCTTTTTCTTGGATCTGCAGAGCAAGAAAATATGTTGGTCTAGAGTTATTGATAAGTAATCATGTTGACTTTTATTTCAGGTAAATATGGTTGACACTCCTGCTCTCTTTAAAAGTGTATCATTCCATATTTTTTCATGGCTCACTATTTTTTCTATGCATTCTTTTGTCTTTGTTTAACTGTGTACTAAAAAAAGATACTAAACCTTGTATTGTCTTGATCTCCTAATGGTTGATGTAGACACCTTATTTGGTGTATTATTTACTTTTCAGGCCCTTTGGTGCAATGATACAGCCATTTGTGGAGGCTATGCATGTAAGTGGCGGTCATTCTCCATTCCAATCAAGACAAATGTAATTTCTGTTCTTATTTTTTACAGGTTCCTCTTATTGCATTCACTTAAACCATAAAAAAAAGTTATATTTTTTCCCATAGGCTTTTTTCAACTCTACCTGAGAGTCAAATAGGAATCTAAGCCAGTTTTAAATTGTATGGCCTTTAACCTTTTTATTTTATCCTGAGGTTTGCTAGAGGATACCTTCGGTTTTTAAGATTATTCTTGTTTCTTACGTCCATTTTTTTTAAAATGAATTGTGGGATACAAGATTATTTTGTCTAAAATTGAACATAATGATTATAGTTACATGTGTTGATTTTGTGGCCATGAAGTTCACAAAATTAATACCCATCAAGAAAGGCCATGATATATTTTTTTTATTATTGTTGTTGTATTTGAGCAGATCTTGATGTGGCTTATAAGTCATAATAAATGTAATTCTTACTGTTAACAGTAGTGATGAAGCTGACCTTACTATGCCTTTAAAACCGTTTTAATTTGCATATAGTTTCTTTATTTCTCAACAAAGTTGAAACACTATTTTTTGAGTTAATCAACAAGTCATGTGAAACTTCAGCTGGATATTTTTTAGTTTGTACTTTTGTATGAGTAGTTATGAATTCATTATGTAAAAGGTTTCAAATAAGCATCTTGAAATGTTTACGTAATGTGATTTTTGTAAGATATCAGACACTTAATTTTCTTACTGCCATTTTGTTTAAGCTAGCCAGTTTAAATCTTAGGTTATTTTATTACCTTAATTTTATCCACTGACTTTTTAATTCATGATTTAAGAATTTGAAACTGTTAGAAATGCTCTGAAAGGACAAATTATTAAGACTAAAAAATATTTGGCTCTTTCGAATGGTTCACCATTTTTTTTTTTAAAGCAATTTAAGTGTACTTCTAATGCTCAGACAATCATATTGAAAGGCATTTTCTATAATGGAGAAAAAAGAACTTGCCTTAAGGCCAGTGAAGAAATCAGTTTGAAAAATGGCTTCCAGAATGCAATATTTTTTTTTTTTTTAAACATGTATTTATTTCCATTTTTTTATAATATTGAGATCAATGGTTGCAATTTTCTCAATCCAAGGGGTAAGAAAAAATGATCAGTGGAACCCTCAAAATAAAATTCCCTGTTCCATATTTAAATAAATCTTCAAAGAGAGATGTCCTCTTATGTGATCTGTTTTTCCCATAATTTTAAAAGGCCTTAATTGAGAGGTCCTATTTATGTGTATATATCAATACTGCTGAATGTGAAATCTAAGATTGATGAGGAGTGCTCTCAAACCTTAAATTTTTTTAAAATGTGTGACATAGCTATGATTTTCTAGTTTATTTATGGAGCAATATTGACTCCATTGTTGCCATGTATAAAATTTTAAAAAATTAGCAATGCTTTTTAGTAAACTGATATAATGAAAAAAAAAAGCCTGTTTCATACTTCCTTCATGTGGTTGTGATTTGACGAAACATGTTTAAATTAATTTCATTGAGAGGTTTGACAGATAAAAGAAGAAAGAAAAATGAAGTGACTGAGTTAAATTGTTAGTTCACATCTTTGTTTGAAGTGTAAAGAATAAGAAACTGTGATATGTTTGACTTGAAATTGATAA
Source organism: Elysia crispata (assembly GCA_033675545.1). Lineage (NCBI taxonomy): Eukaryota > Metazoa > Mollusca > Gastropoda > Plakobranchidae > Elysia > Elysia crispata. The sequence continues at coordinate 250,991 of JAWDGP010004080.1, read as the reverse complement.
TCTTTCATATTTTTATAAACTTATGTAGTTTTGCTTTAAGGTAGCAAACTATCTATATAAATGGGTTTCTTCAAAAATCGTTAAAGTGTATTAACATCTAAGTAATAATGGAAGGGTTGTTAATACAATTTCAATAAATTTCATTTTCATGTAAAAATTCTTTTTTCTTTCTCTTGTAAATAACTTCATAAACCGTTCTAATGCTGAGATTTTTTCATTGTTTAACAAAAATCAAATATCTTTCTAAGTGCTATGATTTTAATTATCATGGGCAGCAAAAATGAGGGTTTTTTTTTGGAAAAATCTCTCTTTCATATCCCTCAATTTCACTCTCTCTCTTTCCCCGCCTCTCTTCCTGATCTCTTTCTTTTGTTCTGTTTGATAGTCTCTGTCTTTCTGTCTGTCTGTCTCTCTCTCTCTCTCTGTATCTCTCTCTCTCTCTCTCTCTCTCTCTCTCTCTTTCTTTAAAACTTTAACGTTATGTGCCTTAGATCTCATACATTTCCCAAATAATCTGAAATAAATAAAGGACTTATAGACTCATCATGGAGTAGTGATACATGTACTTTCAAGCCACATCTGAAGGTTGAGCAAAACTAGCAATTTCAAATCATGGTGTTTTTCATAATTTAATTTTCTTTCAAGCCAAAGATGTTTTGGTAAAGCCAACTGAAATCATATTCTCTTTTTTTTAATTCTTTTTCTTTATTATTTCATTTTTTTTTCATCTATGTCTGCACTGAACGATGTTTCAAATTTTTTTTTTTTTAATAACAGCAGACAACAAACACAGAAGTAACAAACTTTGAAAGAGCCAACCAGAAGAACAAAAATATGCTCAGACCCGAAGGAATAAATAATTGAAACACTTGAAACAAATATAACTGAGAATTATGTCTTACTTTATTTACTCAGGTCCTTTTGTTTAGACATGTAGGGGTTTCCTACTTCTTTAATGATCTAAATAAGATAAAAATTGTTAAATTATCATGATATATTTTCTCTGACCTTTCTAACATTTCCTCATACTTATTTTTTTCAATATTTATTTGGTTTATTCAATTTTATGTCATGACTTCACCACAAATAGATTACTATTGTTAATTGCTATAATGATTGGACAAATTAAGATACATGTATAAATTATCAAAATTGTAGTTTTAAAATAATACCACTTTTAATGCCACAACCATAAGTGCTTGTAAAATACAACTAGTGGCAGTCAAGGGAGGTATGGACATACAAAAGTTTGATTAATAAAACATTGTAAACGAGAAAATGTATAAAACATTTGAATGTGATATATTTTTTGGTTAAAGGTAAATTGTTTAAAATTCTTGTTCACTTGTTTAAATTTCATGTACATACAACTAACGTTCAATTATTTATCTGTTAAGATAGAAATATAAATACACGTACACATATTCACTGAATTACTTTTCAAGACAATTTCATTTACATCCAAGATTGACATAAAAATTAAAAATAAATTTGAGTTTTTTAAATGGTAAATGAAGTCAAGAAATAAATTATAACCTTTTTCCATTTGTATTTCATGCTTAAAAGAAAAGAAAAAGAATGCGTTTCCCATTTTCTTTTTCTTTTTGAAATTGAGAATTTTTTTCTTACAATTTGCTTGTACATTTGCTTTTGTTATCCTAATTTCTAGGTGAAATTAAGTACTCAAAGCAAATTAGGTCCAACATGGGACCCTTTTTTCCCAGTTCATCATTGGAAAGTAGATCTATGAAGAATTATTTAGTCAATAATATTTACATAAAGAGAATCCCTTCCACCCCCCCACAAAAAAAAACCTTGAGAACTTTCTTTGACAAAAATTGTTTGAATTATTGTAGTATTCGATGAGTAACATTGTATTTTATTAGTGATAGAATCTAAATTATGAAATTCAAAGCTTTTGATGTCTAACTGCAACCTCTTGATGAGCTAATGGTGTAGCATCATGCCAAAACAGTCATTTATAAGGCCATTTACAAATATATATAGAGTTCACTATGAATTGTCAATTTCAATACAGGTTCTGACATAAAAGTATTGCAATTTCTTGACTTGACTTTAATTAAAAATAAAATTGCCATGTTTATGTTGGAGTAAGAGGCCTGGTAGAAGTTTAGGAAGAGGTTGTGTGTATGGTTATGTCTGTCCGCTCTGAGTGATATTAGGCTTTCTTCTCATTGATCAGACTCTTGAACTGTACTGTCTTTATTTATTATGGTATGCTGCATACATTGATGCCCCTATCCAGAGGACTGCCATTACCTCTGGGGCTATAATATGTCCTGCAGCAAACGCGACGTATCCTAACCCGTTCATCATCACCCCAGCGGCACTAATCTGCCTTGAATCTTTGTAGGTTTGATCAAGATGCCTGGCTTGATCTTGAATGTCTTGCCGGGCTGCAGCAAGAATTTGCTCCATTTGTGTTGCGTGAGCGCTCCTCTCTAATGCTACTTGTTGGTCATTCCTTACACGCTGGCTTTCCAAATCAGCTTCAGCTCTCTGAAGTCTCATTCTGCTTTCGTTCTCTATCTCGGAACGATTTCTTTCGAACTCTCTTTGCATCTCTTCTCTGTCCCTGTTGCTCATCGCAATCATATCTTCGTAATGTCGTCTCTGTTTCTCTATGCTCTCATTCATTTCTTCCTTTATTTCATTCATTTGCTGTCTTCGTATCTGCATCTCAATCTCCATCTGCTCAATCATTGAAGTCTCTTTTTCTGCCAATTTCTTTCTCTCTTCCTTAGCAGTTCTATGTACAAGAATAGCATCGTCAACAGACTTTTTCAGAGATTTTACCTTCTCTTCCAAGTCCTGAAGTGCCCCCGTATTTCTGTCTTGTTCTTTAATGCTTTTCACCAGTTCGTCGCAGCGTGCTGACAAATTTTGGAGCGGAGTTACCGGTTTGTCGTAGTTCAAGTCAATCCTTTCCTCGTTCAGTTTTTGCAAAATCAGACTGACTTCTTGTAAAATCTCTTCAGTGATCACTGGCCTTTTAGATTCGACCAACGCTTTCTCTCTTATAACCGCTGCTTGCTCAAAGTTTCTGTCTGTGTACCTATGGCCATGAAACTGTAAGTGGGAAATAGTCTCAAGAAGACGGTCTATTTGGGCGTCGCGTTTTGTTTCATCTCTGGTCAGGTTATCAAAGAGCACCACCCTGTTGCAACACTCCTGTAGCAGCTCTCGGAAAACTCCTTGTTGACAATTGCACCACTGCTCAAAGGTCTGCCCATTCTCTTCACTCTCTCTTTCAAACAAATCGCCGTAGGTCATTATCAGAATGCAGTACTGCTTCACAAACTCTTGCCCGAACAGCTTCTTAAGGAATGCCACAGTGTCCTGGTCCTCCGTTGTAAATCGCGCTCCAAATTTGACCACCAGTAGGAAGGCGTGGTAACCTCGTGGGTTCATCAACATGGCTTGTTCCATCTCCGAGACGACCAATTTAATACTGTTCTCAGTGTCAAGCCTGGTGTCCCCTACACCTGGACCGTCCACTACCTGAGTAATCAAGAGTAATGAGAGATAACTATAAAGTGCCTGGATTTAAGTATCTAGTCACTATTTTAGTATTTATGTGCTTACTCAGAACAATTAATAAATCTGGTAAGCCTTTTCTCGGTAAGATAAGGCTTTTGGTCTAAATTCAAGAAATTCAACTCTCAGTAAAATTATCAGAACATATAATATTTAGTTGTAATTTTTACACTGCAAACTACCCAAAATGCAAAAATGTGTGATAGAATGTTGAACAAACATTGGCCATGCTCATTGAATACGGCAAGGTAAATATTTACAGAAAGAGTTTAGTGATGTGAGATTATCCTTTGATATGGCTATTTAAATTTATTTATGCATAAAATTAATTGTTATAGACCTTTTGTTTGTTATTTTAGTTACTGGTATTTCATTTACTTGCCTTGATGATTTGTCCCTTGTATTCTGTAACCTCATATCCAATTTCTTTAGTCACAGAACTGGAGCTAGACATGGATATAAACTTCTTCCGCTTCAAAATGGCGTTGCCCAGCGCACTTTTCCCAGTGCCTGTTTTTCCTATCATGAGCAAGTCGATGTCGGTGCCTCGGCTCATCTTTGATAGTCTATCTCTAGAGAGAAAAACAAAGCGTGCCTCACACTGTAAAAACACAATGGTCAAACAAAAGAAATTCGACATTGGAATCCAAGGTTCAAGTCAAAATCATTTCAGGACCCTTGAGAAAGCTTTTTTGCCTTTTTTTTTTAATTGAATCAGCACACAGGCTAATTTAAAGTAATGACCTGGTTAGCGGGAGGATAAGTACAGTAGACTGATGCACCTGAGACACCTATAAGTTGACTATGCAAAAATGCCTCTACCTAACCCTAGCTCGTTCTTCGAGACTTGAGACAAGCTTGAATGATTTTGCCTATACAAGAAGAACAAGAGGTAGCTGCGGTCACTAAAGTGTAAAATTAAAAGTGAAAGCTGAGAGAACATAGCTGTATCTTTCTCAGTATTATGTATATTCGCCACAATTTTTCCTCATCTTAATGATACATGTAGGCCTATTCCATGAAGGAAAAGATGAAATGAGAGATGAATTTTCTGGAACAGACATGTTTTTTTTTTAGAGGTATTCTTAAATCTCTCTCATAAGTCTTATAAAGTGTCAATGTTATAGCATAGTGAAATAATAATCCATGTACTACTATTACTACTACTACTACTACTACTACTACTACTACTACTACTACTGCTACTGCTACTGCTACTACTACTACTACTACTACTACTACTACTACTACTACAACTAATAATAAGAAGAAGAAATTGTTATTGTTGGCTGTTTTTTTGTTTTTTTTTTGTTAGATAGGAATGTTGAGTTTGACGAAGAAAAGGACATTATGAACACTTTGAAATGTGAGAGTGAAACAGATTTATAACTATTTTTGGATGATATGAGTTTCAGAATTTTTTTTTTTGATTCTTTGAAAATTGGACATAGGTATACTAGATAAAGGAGATAACGATTAACTTGGGCTAGAGCTGAAGAATGGCAGAAATACATGAACATATAACTTGTTTGGCCGATTGCCTAGGGCTAGATAGATGGATAGATCCATGTTTACAAATAGATAATAGATTAGTGAGTAAGAGTGTGGATAGCTAGATATGATCTAGATGATTACATACTATACATGATTACTTAAAAGCAGAATAAGTCATACGTCGAAACATGAGAATTTATTTGGTTGTTAGATGAATCAACTACATGTAAAAGGCCAATTATTTTAATAATACATGTAGAAAAATTGATGTACAGGTGGATACGTTTGAAAAAAGTGTGGATTTGGTAGACATGGTGCCAGGATACAGATGGTCAAACTTATTCTGTGATTGATATGTGACAAGAAAGTGAGATCGAGATATAGGCCCTATTACTAAACAGATTGGTAGATTCCATGGTCTACGAACCGCTAAACTTATGTGCAACTTAAGGTAAAATAGGATACATTGATGCTGTATTCCATATAGATCTAGATTTATTTGACTGTTCAAAAAAAGGGCTTACCTTAGAGGTTTCGGCGATGATCGTATTTTCTCTGAAGATTGGTTGGTTTGATTCTTCTCGGTCAAATCAACTTACTTCATGTATTTTATAAGATCTCGGAACCAATGGCCATTAAAGTTGTACTCATTCTGTGTATGTGATAAAAATTTAGATTTTCCTGAGGAGGCACATTTCTGGGAATATCCATTCAACTAAAAAAAATTACGTAGAGAGTTTGTGATCATGTTGGAGGGGTCTCAAACTTTTGTCACTTTCATCAGAATTACTTGAATTTTTATCACTTTCTCTGTTTTATTCCATACTAAGCAAAATCACGAGCATTGGTATCATAATTATTATTATTATTATTATTATTATTATTATTATTATTATTATTATTACTATCTTCATCATTACTTTCAAACATGATTTACCGTTCGAATGGACAAATGGGAAGTCAAATCTCCGTTGATAAAAGGTATTCACTTCATACCTGATTTCTATATCCAGTGAGATTCATTTAACAGCTTTTTAAAGCGTACCTAAATTTGAGGATTAACAATGGGGCAGAGACCATAAGCATTAAAATATAAGTATACATACTTATGCTCTTATCACAAAAAGTTGCGTCCCACATAGACAAAGCTGTAATAATAGAGCACTTTGCAGTAAGGAGCGGTACTGACGTTTCCAGAAGAATTCAAACTTCATTCTTTCCAACTATCCAAATATGTCTTGTCATCTTATATAATATCGAGTCAAGCAGTTTATTTTCCAGTCAAAATGAAACTACTATCAGTTCTAGTATTGTGATTTCCTTTGCATGTTTCTACTCTTATTGTTTAAGTGGAAGATGTATAATTTATTGAAGCTGATCTCTGTTTTGAAACGGTCTTATTAGCTTTATCCATGTCGAGACAGATAGTAAATTTTAAAGTACGGCGTCGAGAAAATTTCTCACGGTGGTCGCTCTATCGGGAGGAGCAGTGTTTCACTATCTCCAGTGTTGCGCTATTATTAATAGCGCCATGACTGGATTCTCCTCACAATGGCTTACGGGATTTCAATCATTCGAAACAGACTGATTCAGCATCAGGTCTATGGCAGCTAAAGTGCAATGAATTTTACAGAGCTTTTTTATTGACCATTGAGAAGATAAAGACTACAATATCAAAATTATGAGAACCGTTCATTTTTACATTCTAAGAGTCCGCTGCATTCTGGGAGGCTTATTCAGGCTTACAAAAATAATTCCGGTTTTCCCAATCCTGAGCATTCCCCAAAAAAATTAAAGTGCCTAAAAGAAAGCGGATGCAATAACTCTCTCTCTCTCTCTCTCTCTCTCTCTCTCTCTCTCTCTCTCTCTCTCTCTCTCTCTCTCTCTCTCTCTCTCTCTCTCTCTCTCTCTCTCTCTCTCTCTCATATTAATGGAGAAATAAGAACGAAAAGCTCCATTTCATTTATTCAAATACACCTCTTTCTCTCTCTCTCTCTCTCTCTCTCTCTCTCTCTCTCTCTCTCTCTCTCTCTCTCTCTCTCTCTCTCTCTCTCTCTCTCTCTCTCTCTCTCTCTCTCACCCTCTCTCTCTCTCCCTCTTTTGAGAACTAAACAGCTTTGAATGCCAGTCATATATGTTGTTACAAATATAAGGTGTGAGAAAGTGTCAGATTTTGAGAAACTTTACAGCATCAAAATTCAATACCGTACCTTCAGAGGTTTTATTAAGCCAACTATCTGTTAGATCTGTTCTAAAATTCACAGAAATTTCTCATTTAGATCTTTTCATCGCTTCAACTTTTATGCATATGGGTACTTTTTGGAATAAATTTAGTAAATTTGAAATTTTCTTCTATACATTCAGCACTATGTATTTATCTTGCTTCATATAAAAATCATGAATGTGCGCTTACACTCAGCATCATTAATTTATAATATGTTGCTAAAATTTTGAAAATCACGTATGTGTTATATCACTGGCAAGAAGAGGAAAATAGTTTATGATACTGACGAGTATTTCAGAGTGGATTCAGTAATTTGCAATAGGTTTCGGATAACTCTCCGACAATTATTTGAAAATCATTGGGATAACAGTATTTGTGTTTTGACTTGGCTTGAACAATCCTAATCTAATGAGTAATTAAATTTTAACCTGAGATTCTAGTAACTAGTCACTTTAAAAAAACAACTCCTGTGAAGCTATACACATAAAAAAAAAGCAAGTCCTCACTAACACAACTATTCGGTATTAGCGTAGCAAGATGTATGAATGACATAACAATTGATTTTTATCCGAAATGGTTCCACAATTCATTTCAAATACAAATAAAAGCACTCCCTAAAATTAAATCTTATTTTGTTTTCCCATAAGCATTTCACACTTAAGAAAAATCTGTTGATACCGCAAGTTTTTTTGTTGTTTTTTTTTTAATATTTAGTCAGTCTTAGAAGGCTTTAACAATCTGTGAAATTATCTAAAACCAGTCGAGCTCTCTAGACTCAAACTGTGGTATGTCCAGTCTATGTCTACTTTAACATTAAAGTCAGGTTAGTGGTTGTTTTTGGTTTGTTTTCAATGGATTTTATTCTTGTTTTATTTTTTTTTTTTAATTAATTTGACTTTGAGCTTGAATTTTATTACAGCAAATTGTAAATCAGTCTGCTTTCTTAAAGTTCAACAAAAGGCAACAGCTGGAAACTTTCATTTGTAACTATTCAACTTGTAATGACTTTTAATTTATCACATCCATACATCTAGCTAGTATCAGCATTAATTTACAAAATTACTGAGATATGAGCTTAGGATAAAAACAAAGCTTTATATTTACTTTACAGTTCATTAATTTCTTGTTGTCAACAAACTCAAGTCTACCACATGCAGATATTTCCTTGATTAAAAAACTGATTCATGATTTTCTAATTTTCTATTCTCATTTAAGCGGCAGAGAACACCCTTTTCTTATCTCTTTTTATTCGACTTAATCAAAATTTTTGATTTTTTCTATATGCTACAACGGTAATAATAATTCTTTTCTAATCTATATCCTGCAATTATCTGTTTCACCATGCTATTATTTAAGCAACGTTTAGCAATAAATAAAGCTACATTTTGCTTTTATAGAAATATTTTTTACTTTTCTTTACCATGAACGATTATTGTTTGCAAAAGGAAACACATATTTAGTGACACACAATCTGAATGGTTAATGAATTCTTAGCCAAAGACTTATTTGCAGTTTGCGCCACTCAAAACTGAATACCTTTTATTTACTGAAACATAACTTTCTATGTAAAAATGTATGCTACGTAAAGAATGCACTACTAATTTTTAAATCGCAATTAATTTCAAGTTTCATCATTTTTTTCTCCTTATTTTGTTGTGACAAAGTATATTATGTATTATATCAATTCTCACTCTAAACGTTTTTGCAAAACATTTGTGAAAAGTTTGACATAATAAGTGATAAACTAGCAAGAATTTTTGTTGCTGTATTTTAAACCAAATTAATGGAGTCTTCAATAACCTTTTGAGTGATTTTTTTTTTTTTAAATTCCCGTATTGCTGCATCAAGACACATCATATTAATATCTCAAAAGCCACAATTTTAAGTCAAATGAGCTTTTTTTCGGGAAACAATTATGGCAGTATTGCTTTTTGTTTGTTTTTTGTTTGTTTTTTTTTGGGGGGAGGAGGGTTTAGTGTAAGGTTTAGAAGTTTGTTATCAAGACTTGTTGAACAGCAACTAAATGTCTTGTCAATACATACTTTTTGAATTTCTATCTAAATGATGTAAGTTTACCTGCCATAGGAAAGAAAATTAAGTTTTTGAAGTATGAATAATGTAATGTTACAGCAATTTATCTCCATTTATTGTGCTTGCAGATTTTTTTCAAATTTTTCTCTGTCCTTATAGTTGTACAGTTGTGGCTGTCTCTTCTTCTCTTACCCCTTGATAGCCTGTCCAAGAGCTGTATGCGTGTATTATCATGTAAAGAAATAACATCAGATCGAATTCAAATTTGTATTTATTTTTATACAAGATACTTAGAGTTTCGTTTTGTGTCATTTAAGTGAATGTATTCTGTTCTGGTTAGTTGTTTATATAAGTTTTATTTTTTGCAATTGTTTGTGGGTTGTCAATATTTTCCAGCAAGTGGTGTTTTGTGCGGTTTTTTTGTTTTTTTTAATTCTGTGTTTGGAAAACATGGAAAAACTTCCTTTTCATATTTCCAAATTTTTAAACAATTTTTCACAGGACGCATTTTGAATATAATTTTGCTCTGTCTATAGAGCCACCTGAAATATTGTGCTCTAAAATAACAATCTTTTTTCTTTTTAAAGTTCCATATGTGTGCACTGAACATTGCTGCAAATCTTTTTTGCAAGTTCAGAAAAAGAAAATGCTTGTTTGTAATAAAAACAATTTCTAAAAGAGCCAACCACGAGAATATAACTCTATTCCCTCTGATGAAACACTTGTGTTGTGAATAAAGCAAATGATTACTGAAAATTCTGTCCAACTTCAATTGCTAAGGCCTTTTTTTGAAACGGGTAATAATTTTCTTTTTCTTTAATAATCCAGACAAGATGTAAATTATTAAATATTTACCCTGACCTTTGTAAAAATGTCCTTACACTTATTAATTTGTTTTCAACAAAAGTAATCTATTTGTTTGTATGATGCCGTGTCATGTTATCGGTTATTATAATTGCTATAGTGAATGAACAAATTAACATACATGTATTAAGCATCATAATGATGATTGTAAAATAAAAATCAATTTTAATATCAGTTATTAGCGCTTATAAAAAACAAAAAAAACAACAATTAGTAGCTATCAAGGGCAGGGAGGTACGTTTACAAAAAAAAGGTTAGATCAATGAAATATTCAAAAACAGAATTAAGCATAAACTTTTTAAATGTGATATATTTTCTTGTTAAGAGGCAAATTTTATTTGAAATTTTCGTTTGCGCAAATGGAGGAAGGCTCCTTGTATATAAGGAGGATATTTGACCATCTTGCATCTTAGATTTTCTGATTTGTACAAGCTGTAACATTCTACAATTTGTTTTCCAAAGTTTAATAGCATATTAGGTCTATGTTTGTTGATTGCATTGTAAAAAAAATTTGCTCATCAAAATTCATATAAATTCAATAAACATTTCATTTTTTGGTTGTATAGGATTAGATAAAAATATAAATACATAGAGACACTGTATTACTTTTCATGGTGATTTCATTTTCATTTTAATTCAACATTGACAAATAGCGAAAGGGACCATACAATTTTTTTTTTATTTCTATTTGATACTCAAAAAAAAGAAAAAATGCTTGGCAATTTCTTTTTCTTCTTGAAATTCACAGACTTTTTTTTGCAAATTTACTTTTACATGTTTTTTCGTAATCGAAATTACTTGATGAAATTCAGAACTCAAA
>JAWDGP010004080.1:145000-235000 GCA_033675545.1 Elysia crispata | reverse complement strand
TTTGTTCTAGGGAATTTTAATTTTTTTTTCTTGAATTATTGTCTAATCATCGCAATTTCTCCATACATTGACTTCAATATTCGCTTTATCTTGCTCGATAAATCGACTATAACAACAAAGACTTCTACTACTACTACTACTACTACTACTACTACTACTACTACTACTACTACTACTACTACTACTACTACTACTACTACTACTACTACTACTACTACTACTACTACTACTACTACTACTACTACTACTACTACTACTACTACTACTACTACTACTACTACTACTACTACTACTACTACTACAGGTTAATGAGGACACGTTCCTTAATTTGTGACTACTACTACTACTACTACTACTACTACTACTACTACTACTTATCATTATTATTATTATTATTATTATTATTATTATTATTATTATTATTATTATTATTATTATTATTATTATTATTATTATTATTATTATTATTATTATTATTATTATTATTATTATTATTATTATTATTGTTAGATCATTATTATTATTATTATTATTATTATTATTATTATTATTATTATTATTATTATTATTATTATTATTATTATTATTATTCTATTATTTTTGCTAAAACTACTACTAAGACCACTACTAATACTGCTGCTTCTGTCGCTGCTGCTCCTGCTGCTACTACTACTCCCGCTGCTTCTGTTACTACTACTACTACTACTACTACTACTACTACTACTACTACTACTACTACTACTACTACTACTACTACTACTACTACTGCCGCTGATGCTGCTGCTACTGGAAGGACATGTGTTACTCAGTTATATAAGTCCTTCTTCAGAAAATCGACACGGTTATATAAAAACTAGATGCATTTAGGCACGGGCTGAAACATGAAGCAAACAAATGTACTTATTGCTAGTTCTTGACTGTCTAAGCTAAACAGGTGGATATACCCATGTTGATAGATAAACTATAGATTAGATGGTAAGAGTGTTGATAGCTATGTGGATACAAATTCCTAATGGGGGAATTTATTGGGATAGTCGATGAATCAATCAATAGGCCATTCATTTAATAATAGGTCCCTACACACAGACAAACTGATGAACTGGTGGGTATGTTTTAAAAAAAGTATGGAGTTGGGAGATAAGCTGTCTGGATACAGATGGAAAATGTATTGAAAGATAAAAAGAAGTCGAGATCGAGATATTAGGCCTCAATACCAAACAAACTGATAAATTTTATAGTCTTCGAAACGATGTTGCAGACTAACAAGTGCAACTCATGGCGGATTTATATAACTGTGCTCCGTCTTTTTTCTTTTTTAATAACTTAGGTTTATTTGGTTGTGAAAGAAAAGAGGGGCTTGCCTTAGAGGTGTCGGTTGGTTTGCTCCTACTCAATTAAAAACAACTTAAGGTTTGTAAATATATATTACAACTCAGAACCAATTGCAACTTAGTTTGCCCTGAGTCAGAGAAAAAATTCCAAATTTCACGAGGAAGCACATTTCCCGGAATATGTTTTGCTAAAAAGCAATTAGATTGGGAGTTTGCGATCGTAGTCGAAGGGTCTAAAGTTTTTTGTCATTTTGACCAGATTACTTGCATTGTTTCTTTCAATTCACCCTTTAATTTCAAAATCATCACTATCATGAGTATCGGCACCATTTATATAATTATCATCATTATTACTTACGAGCATGATTCCCAGTTTAAATGAATAAGTGGGGATGGCATCTTCGTTGCAGATAAATATGCTTTACAAATATGACTCCAGAGCCCTTCATTTTACAGCTTTCTAAAGTACGGAACCGTCAAAATTGAAATTGCTTTTATATATGTCGTTAAGAAGTAATAGAAATCTCAAGCAAAAAACCCCCACTAAAAACAAAAAAAAAAAAAAGCAACAAATCAATGCCCTTTTCTATATGCAGCTCTCATTTGCTTTATTTCTCCATCAAGACCATTATAAAGTGATGATGATAATGATCCTCTTCAGATACAATGTGGTACATAAATTCACAACAAAACTTTCGTTTTATGTAGAATACTTTTATTGTAAGCCGGTGGGATTACGTTTCAGTGTGTTTATGTTTTAAAATATACAAAAATAACATTGAAGGCTAAGAATTATTGAGTTTGAAAGTGTTTATCGAAAAGCGTTTGTATATTACAAGTTTGTGGGTGTAAACGAGTTGATTTTTAAAGGATATTAAGAGCCATCAATGTTCAGTGAAAAGTCCACTTTCCTTATCTGCTCAAGGCGAGGTTATCAATCAAGAGATGGCGCTTTTTGAAAAGATTTAGTGTGTTGGATGAGACTGTAATTTGCTCTGTGATTTATGGACCAGCCTTGCTTCAAACTTTCCATTTAGATCAACAAAATGTAGATCTAAATCTCTATAACAAAGCTCTATTTGAATCAGTTAATTGTTTTTTAAAGTTTATTCTTTGCCTAATATTTTTGATTAATGTATGATTCTTCGGCTTACATTCTATGTAAAATTGTGAGCTAGATCATCCAGTTTACTTCTAAGCCTACATGCTATAAAGTTGGGAAACACAGCTGAAACGCTCGCCTCATATATGCGTCTTCTTCGTTGGTAATGGGTATTTTAATGACCAAAGAAAAGATGAAGAAGACAGTATTGTAATATTCATATTGTGAGAACCGCCGGTTTGTTCCAGTCTGGGTGTGTGCTGCATGCTGGGATGGTGGGAGGTAAATGAATTTAATTGGTCGGCGCTTACGAAAATTGAATAAAGATTCCGGTTTTCCCAGCCCTGAGCTTTTCATCGAAATTATTCCACTTACGAAATGTAGCGAAGAGAAAGCGGATGCATTACTGATAATGCGCTCTCTCTCTCTCTCTCTCTCTCTCTCTCTCTCTCTCTCTCTCTCTCTCTCTCTCTCTCTCTCTCTCTCTCTCTCTCTCTCTCTCTCTCTCTCTCTCTCTCTCTCTCTCTCTCTCTCTCTCTCTCTCTCTCTCTCTCTCTCTCTCTCTCCACTCCCCCCCTCTTTCTTCGCTTATACAAGCTTTTCTTTCCTGTTTGCAAATTTCACCTTTATCCTATTTGTTAATATGTTTATGGCATAAGGTTTGAGATTTTCAGTATAAATGTTTTAAGAAACACAAGGCATACCGTTTTAACATTTTTTGTTTCGTTTTTTGTTTATGTTGTTTGTTTTGATTTATTTTAAAAAATATTTTTTTTCTAAAAAACAAAATATTAAAAATTCGACCATCGCATCGTTTTCCCCACAAACTTTTATTCTCTCATTTAAATCTGAATAATCATGTCACGGGGCTGCTCTATGTAACTGAGGAATAGATAATCGAATTTTGATATTTCAATACTGAAATCTCACCAGTTCATGAGTTCATTTCAAAGCATCTTCAAGTAGTTGAAATGTTAAATGAGTTTAATATATTTTTTGACAATGTTTAAACTCCTTTGGCACAGTTTCACATTGCATACCCAACAAGAAAATTCTAATTAAAATAAAAAGAAACTGAAGCCAGTTCCACAACGATTTGTGAGTATACTTAAATCTTGCCATCGAAAATTATGCTACTGACTGCATTTTAGTCCATGGATCTTAATATGATTTTGAGTGTGGCAACAAAATCAGACTATTTGTTACGATTTCAACCCATTACTTCCATGTGTGCGCGCACACACACACACACTAATTACTGAATTATTTTAAGAAAAAGAAAAGAAAGATAAAGAGAAAATATTTCACACAGAGGTCAGAGCTAAGATCAGTACAAATATTTATTGTCCTCCATAAGTTCAATATATCTACATCAGACATAACAATGATGATGAACAGGGTGAGATCGGGCCTGGCGCAGGAAAGATTTAAAAAATTGTATGTATAAATATATATATATATATATATATATATATATATATATATATATATATATATCCCATACATACATACATACATACACACTCACAATCAAATCACTCCACAAACAAGCAAGATAACAGATCCAATTTGAGAGAAAGACGTAAAATATATTCTCTAACATTGTCTAAAGTATAGTAAAACGAACGGAAATAAAATCATTTTAAAAATGGGTGTGAAATATTTAACAATTTAACAACTTTAACACCAACTGTGACGCAATCTGTTTGTAAAATTAATTTTTTATTTGTACATTTTTTCTCCTTAATTTTTCATTATTTGTGGAATTTTAATATTCCTTTTTCCTTTTTTTTTTCTAAGTTCACATTTTACCTTGAAACTTTCAAGATACAGAAGAGAATACTGGTCATGTCATCATGCAAGTGAAAAATAATTAATTCATATAATACATGTTATATTAGAATTTTAACTGATCATTTGTCTTCCTAATTCGTAATGCTTTCAGTTCAACACAACTCTTTGAGCAAACTTACGTGAGAAATTCAAATAGCCATTAATCTCAACAACTTACACAAAAATCTTTCACGGTGTGGTTGTTCTTTGTTTAAATAATGACCAGGATGAAAACTTTTTATTACCTTAAATAGTCTTTTGCCATATTGAGAGGAGAATCAGAGACACTTATAGTGTTCCACTTTACAGTGTGCTCTTTAAATATTGTACAAAAAAAAAAAAAAAAAAAGCATTTGTGTTTTAGAACTATTCAATTTTTATCAAGCCATAGAGTCCAAACAGACTATTAGGTTCCAATGACATAGAAACAGATTTTTTATTTGAGCTTTTTAAAATATACATGCAAACTTGGCACTTCTTACCATTATTTCTCATTTATACATTACTTGAGTTATCATTTTATTGTGTATTTGTACATGTATATGGAATAATTGACGACATTTGTAGACTAAAAACTCCTAGGATATTCTAAAATAGAACCCTTGTATACAAGGTTTTCAGTTAGTTCTGTTGATTGAACACAAGCTTATAAAACTCTTTTCAACAAAAGGCAAGGGGAAAATTCTAAGCAAAATTGTGTGGTATTAATTATTTTCAATTCAATGAAAATAGGTTAGGAGTGTGAATTGGAGAAAAGAGAAGGAGGGGAATCTGCATTTAAAAAATAGCACTGCAGACATAATGAATGTAGTAACTTACATGTATCTACAAGAGGTGAATTAAGGCATAAATTGCTTTAACAGCTGCTCCTTTATTATCACCAATGTTAGTGATGGAAGGCAGTCTGAGTGACAAAGTTTTTCATTATAGTTTTCTTTTTTTTTTTAACAATAAAATAGTACATATCAGCACATGCCATTTTGGTTTCATAACATTCAGGTATCTATATAATATTTTATATTTACATATATTATATTCTATAGATAGTCATAATCATAACATTATAGAAATGCATATTAAAATTTATTTACATTATATTGAAACAGTTGCAAGATTAAACTGGCATAAAACATCTGATTTCCTAAATAAATTTTAAAAAATAGGGGGAAGGGGGAAGGGGACTTAACATGCTAACCACACCATTTAATCTTATATTAAAATATTGAAGGCACACACTATTTTGTAGTTAAGACATATAGGCTTGATCTCTAAGTTCATAACTTATTCAAAGTGCGCTTCCCTAATTTTTAGTAAAACTTTACTAAAAACATTCTTCTTCCTTCCAATCTTATTACCGCTATGGTATGTGATTTTTCATTTCACTTGCTAAAAAAAAAAAGGAATAACTTCTTTTATGCAACATATTTTACACCCAGACATTTTTTAATCAAAAGCTAACTAATTTTTGGAAAGATTGAAAATTTATTTTTGAGCAACATCAACATTGAGTGCCTTTTGCTATATAGCAATAAAATCAATATCACGTCCAAAATAATGGTGTTAATTTTGCCTGAATTTTTCTCTAGTTGCTATCAACCATACTATCCTCTTTTCCTTCTGGATACAACACAATCTTTAAAAAAGCTACAAGTACAAGCTTAATAACTTGAATCAGCTCCATGCAATAAAAATGTCCTCTGTATACTATTTTTCTTTTTTCCTTTCTATCAATTATTTCTGGGATTATAATTTGCTGGAATGCAAACTTTGCTCTCAATGCTTCTTGCCATCAGTCTTATAACATAATTCAATCTAATTGAACTTAAGAATGCAGCAGAAGTCATTGCTTCTATTTTGTGACTATTCATATCTTTCATTTCCTTTCCATTCTCAACTGCTAGATTGAATTTCGTTCTCCTACTCACACAAAATTTGCAGCACATAAGGCTGAAGCTTAAGTCAAAGAACTCCAGATAGATTGATGGAAAGTGCTGCTGAGAAGTGAGAAATGTTAGGATAAATTACCAGCAACTATATAAATTGAGCAACTGTCTAACACAGCTCACTCTAGAATCATTAACTATAGTCATTATCTTTTTAGTCTAAAGCTATACTTTCAGAACATCCCATAAATGCTGAAGTTCACAAATTGGTACAATTACTTCCTTTTAATATTATTTCTGATTGGTTTTTTTTTCTATAAAACATTGCTTACTTTGCTCTTCTCCCCAAAAATTCAAGTATCTATGCTTGGTGAAAATAATAGCTTTCTGTTTCAATGTATTTTTTCCATGCATTTCTATTTATATAAAACATTATTCCTTGGAAAAGAAATTTCACTAACTTCCTTTTCACATAAAATGAGAAAGAGATTACAATGGCAACTTGACTTATACATCACTCTTCTTTTTTCTCCATTGAGTGAGTCAAGCAGTTAGAAAAAAAAAACATAAAAAACCCAAAGAGAATGAATACCTACAAACAAATAAAAAGGTAGAAAATTACAAGCAAATTGATAATTTTACCAGTATTAGATAAATGGAGCAGAGAGAAAGTCATGTATTGTATTCCCCATTATCTATGGCACAACATATTACAGAATGAAGAGTGTTTTGCGTGTACAAATATAGTGAAATGAATAACTATCTGCCACAAAAAAGGGGTAGCAAGACGCATGCATTTTACTATGCTATTTTAAAACCAATCTATCTATTGATGCATTGACAAACAATCAAATATAAATACTTCATTTATCAATGATCAAAGCAATCAACATAAGAGCCCATAAAATGGTATACCTATGGGAATTAAACATATATATATATTTCTTTGCATATGTTAACACTGACTTTAACACTTTTGCCGAAAAGAATTTTATCAATTTAAAAGGTTTTTATTTCAGTCACATGAGTCAAATGCTTTCGAAGACCTAGGCCCAGATTCTAAGATCTGTTTCTCCTGACTCAAACTGAATTAATTTTATTTGATAACTGCTGAATTAATTAAAACTGATATAATTATTATCCACTGCTCACGTTTTTAATTTTGTTTTCCTCTCTTTCAAATAGTTTCTTTTGCATTTCCAAAAATGACTTAAATATTATTTACTGTCAAAACAATTTCATCTATATTCATCCAACATTGCATCACTGCATTCTTCGAAATACAATCATACTTTTGATGAACACAGTAGTTTTAGTGACATGCTAAGTATAATATCAATTTTTATTATTTTCAAATCCTATAGTAAAAGCAGCAATATTTTATTGATTACTGAAAATGACTCTCTCTCTCTCTCTCTCTCTCTCTCTCTCTGTGTCTCTGTCTCTCTCACTTCTTCCCTCTCTCTGTTTAAATAGTGCCCAATACCTTAAGTACAGTAAAAAGCATCTAAATATAGGGAAATTTGAGTGAGATTATAGCAGATTTCCCCAAAAATTTTTGGACAATGAAATTTGGAAATAAAAATTAACAGTTCCAGGACAATGATGTCCTAGATGAGGAGCTAATCAAGGAAATGTGCATTGTCTGTTTTTTACTGTTGCATCACAGAGCTCTTAAAGAAATTCTTTAAGTTATGCAGAAATTCAAACTGTTCTTACACTGTGTGGCCTGGAGAATTCTTCAAGACTGTTGCCTTTATTTTAAATGATTCAAAAGGTTTTGAGGAGGCTCAATAGAATTTGATGATTGTGAACAAAAAAAAAGCTTCTGTGTAGTAATGAAAGTGGGTATTTTTGTATTTCATAAACTATGATCAAGTGCCCTCTTTATATCCTGTTATTGTATGAAGGGCACATACAAACACAAGACTTTGATCAAGGCCTTTTTAAGTTGGTTTTTGCCAACAACTATACATGGAACATAGTATGAAAGGTTTTTTTTTAAATAGTAGTATGAACTTCTTTATTATCTTACTATTTGAGGCACCCCTTTTTTTTTACTTTTTAGATACCCCGGTAGTCTGTTGTCTATACAAAACTGTAACCTAAGGATAAAAACATAAGTGGATTGAAACTCTTCGTAAAAATAAATTAGTTTTAAAAAAAAAGCAAATCCAGTTGAGCCAGAGGAAAAAAAAACAAGTTTTACTATTTTAATATGGCCCATTTTCTTCCACACAATGAGAAGAAGACCTAAGAAAAAACAAAGATTCTCAACAGCCAACAAAAACTATGACTGTTTGGTTGTCATTATTATCTGATTCCAAATTAAAAAAAATTTTAATTGATATACTTTGTGAATATTTTTACTTTTTTGAAGAAGAAATATCAGCTATTTATCAATTTGTGTTATAAAATATGTTTTTTTAATGATGGCAGCTTTTCAATGCTTTAAGTCTTGCTAAACAAGAGTGTGATTTGCAAAATTATAAAGTCAATTTAGAGCTTAATATAACATGTGACATAATTTTAGGGCAAATATAACATGTGACATAAATTGTTACTAAGACAATATCTTTCAGTCTCTTGCTAAAGTTGAAATGTATTCTATAAAACAAGTCATGAAGTTTGAATCTTTTGAGGAACTTAGGGAGGAGTTCTGATAATAATTTTCATGCTTTTTTATTTTAACAATCTCTGATCGTATCATGTTAATGCGTGAAAAAGGACAAGAAGTTCCATTTCATATATTCATATACACTTTCTTCTCTTTTAAAAACTAAACAGCTTTGATATGTCATTTAAGTCATAATTTTTGGAATAAATGGAGGAAATTTAAAATGGACTTTTATGGGTGCGGTACCTATTGATCTACAAGAATCATTAATTTTCAGTATGTTAATAAATCTTTGAAATTCACTTACATGGTACATCACTGGCAAGAAGAGGAAAATAGGGTATTTCAGGGTGGATTCAGTAGTTTGCAAAAGGATTCGGATAAATCTCAGACAATCATTAGAAAATAAATGGGACGTAATATTTATGTCTCAGTTTTGAGTTTGTTTGGCCTTTATTATATGAGTAATGAAATTTAAATTTGAGATTCTTATAAGTGACATTATGCACATATAAAAAGCAAATCATCCAAACTCACACACTATTCAATATTAGCAACCTTAAAAACATAACATAAAAATTGCTGTTTATTCAAAATGCGCTGAAAAACAAGCTTCTGTTTCCAGACTTCATTTTAAATACAACTAAAAGTGCTTCACAAGATAAATTCTAATATTTTTTCCCATAAGCATTTCACAACTCAAAAAAATCTGCTGATAATGCAAATATTTGTATTTAGGTAACCTTAGAAAGCTTTAACAGTCTGTGAATTTACCTAAAAACCAGTGAAGCTAAATAGACTCAAACTCTGGCAAGTTCAGTCTGTGATTACTTTTACATTTCACATTTAAGTCATGTTAGTGGGTTTTGTTTTGTTTTGTTTTTAAAATATTTAGTTTTCAGCTTGAATTTTAAAACAGCAAACTGTATATCAGTCTGCTTTACAAAAGCTCAAAAGCTGAAAACTTTCAATTATAGATATTCAACTTAAATTACTTTTAGTTTATCACATCCATACTTCTATTATCTACACAATTTGCAGAATACTAAGATATGAGCTTAGGATAAAAGCAAAGCTTCATATTTTCTTTACAGGTCATTAATTTCTTATTGTAAACAAACTCAAGACAATCATGTGCAGACATTTTCTATATTAAAAATGATTTTCTTATTTCCTATTCTCATCTAAGAGGCAGATGACTGGTCTACAATGGAAACAATCATTTTTTCTAATCTACATCTTGCAGCTCTTTGTTTCCCCGTTATAGAGATGATGTAACCTTCAGTCATACATAAAGCTACATATTGCTTTTATAGAAATGTTTATTGCTTTTCTATAACATGAACCATTTAAACATTTGCATCATTTGCTAAAGGAAACACTTGTTTACATACAAACTATCTTTCTGCTAGTTTGTACCACTGAAGACTGAAAAACCTTTTATTTACTGAGGCAAAACTTAAAGATTGAAATGCCAATTTCTATATTGCAATTGATTTCAAGTTCTTATTTCTTATTTATTTATTTAGTTTGCATTTTGTTTCTTCATTTTTTGTAAAGTTTGCTGCCACAAAGCATATTATGAATAAACTGTTAGATAAAAAAAGTCATTCTAAACATTTTTGCAAAATATATGTAAAAAGTTTGACATACTTATTAGTGATCAACAAGCAAGAAATTTTGTTGCTGTATTTCAAAACAAATTACTAGTCTTAAATAGCTGCGGTAAGATTGTAGTGGACAAATTAAAGAAATAAACTAGAGGCTAGTTGGAAATGGTCTCCTTTAAAAACTGAATTATGATTGCATTTGCAATAATGTCCTTCAGACTACGTACTGTTTGTCAATGAAGTAGTAACTACTGATAAGAAATATTTTGTAAATGTATATTTTACAATAAACAGGACCTGCATCTCTTCATAAATTTCACTCTTAAATGATTCAAGTTTTGTAAAACAATTTGTCGAAAAAATGAGATGTTACACAAACTTCCAAAATTGAGAGCCCATAGATGAAGATATGTTGTCTATGATTGACACGATTTACAGCTATGATAGTCATAACTCAGTTTCTATTTTATATCACATACATAGATCTTAATCACATGAGATGAAAAACAAGTTATGCTTTTCGCCTGAAAACAAATTGGAGAAAAATCAGTATGCCATAGATAAATAATGCTCATTTACAAAATATTTTCACAATAATGCTATTGATTTTTGAGGGTAGAAAATCAGGTGTGACAAAAACCCAGAAGTAGTAATTTTGAAGTCTGAGAAAAAATAATTGGATGAAAATGTTTTTCATTTCCTTTTCAATTCATATAAATTTCCTTACTTTTTGGAATTTAAAATCATTTTCTCTTTTACACATTGATGCTCTGTTTGTTGAGTGCTGCAGTCATTGATACTCAACACCCCTACCAGCTTTTTGCATACACACACCAAAACTTTATAGATTATGTAAAAAAAAGAATTTGAAGTCACATCAGAAACTCTTAAAAATTTCTAGAAATACTATTGCAACTATATGCATCTGTTTCATTCACAAGTACAATTGACAGAATCAGTTATAATTCAAAAACAATAGTATTACCGAAAAAGTAGCTTTGTTGTAAGTTATCATTATCATTGCCTTTCTTATTCTACTCCAAGGTAGAGGATACTCAGTCTTTCCTGCCTATCGAGACCAGCGTTTTGACATTATTCAAAGAATTCACAATCCATTGCATTTTACTCTCTTCAAGTTTTCTCTTTTCTGTGCATCTCCTGGTCTACCTCTTGATTTCTTCTGTTACTATTCCTATCTAAGAG
Source organism: Elysia crispata (assembly GCA_033675545.1). NCBI lineage: Eukaryota > Metazoa > Mollusca > Gastropoda > Plakobranchidae > Elysia > Elysia crispata. The sequence continues at coordinate 223,421 of JAWDGP010004080.1, read as the reverse complement.
CTCTTTCAACATAATGTTTATAAGTCAAGTGTTTTTAAAGCTTTGTTATTTCATTTACCTACCATAATTGTCTACAAGGGTGTGCTCAAAGTAAAGGTCAAATAATAAAATGCTTTTCTTACCTTATATCAACTACTCAAAAAATGACCTGCTAAGTGATGTTCATTAAATTTCATATTTTTTTTTTTTGTATCATCACATAATATGAATATCTGAAAACCTACCATTTTAGGTCAAATCAGCTTTAATTCTGGATAGAAATATGGCATTGACTCGGGGTTCATGTTCTTATATATATTTGTTTTTCAACAAAAAATATGTACAGCTGGGAAACAATAAATATTGTAAAAGGCACATATTTTCTTAACACCTAAGGATGTATATTTCGATATTCATCCCAAAGCAAAATTCTTTTAGGAATTAGGTGATAAATTGTCTAGAACACACCCACATACTCTCTCTCCCTTCACATGTTTGTTTTGAGAAAGGAGTTGGAGCTTCCACCTCAAAATTAGCAATGATTAAATTGGGAATCAATTAACATTTCTTAAAAATAGCACCCTAATGCAGTGACAGTTTCTCCACTAGTAGAATCTTATACTTAAGATTAGAAAACTGCTTGCTTAAAATGAGCAAAAACTAAGTCACACATTTTATCTTGCAAAATTACTTGATACAGTAATTTAACTAATTTAATATGGAAGTTTTGAAAGTGTTTTCAGGTATGCTTCAGATAGAGATTAATCTCAAAATCTTACACTAAAGATAGGAAAAATGCTTGCTTCAGGTAGAGATTAATCTCAAAATCTTACACTAAAGATAGGAAAGCTGCTTGCTTAAAATGCTTGCTTCAGGTAGAGATTAATCTCAAAATCTTACACTAGAGAAGATTTTTCTTTATGGAGAACAAAAAAATTTTAATGACAGTTGATAAAAAAAAGAGCAAGCATAAAAAACAAGGTATTTGTTCAGTTGCCCTAAGAGCTGTAACCAATTCTCTCACCTTGAATGGCAGCAACTACCCAAATTTTGCAAGCATCAGTTCACACTTTTATTCACTGATTTTACCTTAGTCAAGCTAGAAGATTCTAGTTCAGTTTGTTGAATAAACACTTTGTATGATAAGTAATGACAACATTGGTTTTTAGTCATGGACAGCTTTACTTGTCTATTCTAAGTTAGATGGAAAAGTATTCAGACAAAGGCAAAATGTGCTATCTTTGTGCTCTTATCGAATCTGGGTCAGAAGATATTGTTAAAGATTCTCTCTTTATTTCTGCATGTTCTAGACAAAAAAATCGAGTCTGCTCAGAAATTAGAGTCAAGGATAATCAGACAGAAAAACTGATCTCTTAATTTTCTCCCATTTTCTGGGTCAAACTGTTTCTTGAAATGCAAAATCAAATAATAATTATCCCAAATTATAAGGGGCTAAAACCGCATGTGTTTATACAAGTATCACTTGGCACTATTAAGTTTTACTAGCTTTTTGCTCTTTTAATAAACATGATCAGACAGTAAGTTTAACTGACTCAGACGAATACCAAGTATACTCGGCTGCCCTATTATTGCAGTTGGATACGAAAACTGAGTATTCTCAGTCTATTTAACTTCCCAAACTAACATTTCTTAGTCCAAATCAAGTTTATGGTAAAGGGAAACCACTCTCTTTTTTACATTAAATTTTATTTGGATGCATACCTAGATCTAACCTAGCCTTGGTTTGGCTATTATAAAAGGTTTAAATCTAGACTAGATTTAGATCTAGATCTGGACAAGATCAAGATCTAGATCTAGGTTTCTAGAAAAGAGCTAGATCTGGCCTTGAATATGTAAAATATGAATGAGTGTATTCTCCAACCTCTGACTGTTATATTTTACAAGTTTGAACAAGTACATTTTTTTCCTTTTTCTTCATAAAAATGATGTGTATCAGTATTGGTACAGAGTGGGGATTTTTTTTTCTTTTCCGCATTGGGTGTGTCAATAGAAAATTAAAAAAAAAAAAAATAATCATTCCTTTACTACTAAACCTACATAGAATGCTGCTAATATAAAAAGTTAGAAACACAACAAATTTTGTGGATGTATGTGAATAACTTTTTGAAATGTGATCTTTTAAAATTACCTAAAAAAGGCCAGTGGCACGGAGTATTTTTCTACATAGGAGCCAGTGCTGAGTGAGTTCAGAACAACTTTCTTTTAGAAATTAAAGCAATCAATGGACTTTTTCTTTAAATTTTTTTACTTGCCAATCAAATAGATCCTTTTTTAAGTAAGATATGCCTCATACATATTCATTTCTTTATTCATGTGATAAGAGCAAATGATAAGTGTGATGGCTAAAACTTCACTACCAAAACAAATTTTCTTATTGTTCCCAGAATACCTATAGCTGCAAAACCACAATTCAACCCACATTGCTTTTTTCCCTTCACTATGACCTTAACGGAAATACCACCATGGAAAACCAATTCCATACTCTCCAATATTTCTACATTCTCTAAAGCATCTACATCAAGAATAAAATTTTTGCATGCAGAAATCATTTCATTTCATTATATTCATATTTACTTTGATCTTTTCTCCTCAAAGGTGCTTACGTGATGAAAGATTCCTCCCTCTCCACATTTTTCTTCACCAATTCTCATCATACTTGAGTGATATCACAATCAAGCCATTCCTCTTCTTCATCTGTGTCTGAAAGATCATCTGTCGGATCATTGTCACTGCACTGGAGACTGGTACCATCAGAGCCAGGGGTGTCCGAGTTGTCACCTCCATAGAATCTCACATGAGAGTGGATGTGCTGCCCAGGCAACTGCTGTGGTGAAGCAGAAGACAATGGTAGCTGTGTGGAGGACTGGGAGAGGGTGGGGGGAAGGAAGTGTCCTCTGCTTGATGCTAACAGATGATATTTGTCCACTGCAGTACGACTGGGTTTGAAAGGTGTGCCTGAGGGAAGAGGAGGTGTCAGTGGAAGTGGAAGTTGAGGTGCCACAGGCGAAGGTGGGCTGGACTGATTATTACGTAGCCTTGGGTGCAACAGATTTGGGCTTGTCTCAATATGAGGCACGGTACCAAGCCTTCCTGATTGATGCAGTGCTGTATAATAGTGCGAAGGATAAAGTTGACTGAGATGGCTTGCTGTCATATCATCAGCACTCCTGCTGCGCTCCAAGTTGCTGTTCACACTATCATGCATGGGAGAGAAGAAGACTCGTACCTGAAGAAAGTAAAATGTGATGAATTTAAATATTTTGCATGCACTGATGCATTGATATAGCAGCACTGATTATTAACAAGGAACATTGAAATTTACCTATCACTTTTGGTTACAATGCAGTCCAGTTCACTTATTTTGAAGTAATTGAGATAAAAAATAGGTTTTGGTTTTACTAACTACCAGACACAAAAGAAAACAAAAAAAAAATTTTTTTTTTCATGTTCCACCAAGGGAGAAATTGAAGTTACTTCTAATTGTTTAGTCACCAACCGTGATTTGAATGGTGAAGAAAGCAAGGTCTACTTTAAAAATGAAGTGATTAACTGAAGTCAATAGTTTAAAACTTTTTTTTATAACAATGGTTTCTATCAGGCCTCATAGAGAGATCTAAAAAGAGCCCTTTTCATAGATGGGAGAAGGGGGGTTGTATAGGCAGCATATATAACAAAATGAAAATTAGGCCCACTCTGATTTGACTATTGATCTTGATCTAGCGAGCAAATGATTGGTTCAGTTTCCACCCAATCTCCTCTCGCAGTTCAAAAATGATTTATATTCCAGTCCTACTTGAACACCATTTGAGTGAAAGTGTGTGTATATATATGTAAACATGCTTAAAAATAAATCTGTTTTCACTTAAAAATAAATCTGTTTTCATGAAGCAACAAATTGGATTTTTTACTCAAGGACTTTGCTATTTCGTGGGCGCTGATTTAAAAAAGTAAGTTAAAAAAATGTGCGATGAATACTTTTAAAGTTAACAAACCATATTTCCATTTCCACCCTCGCAGTAATTAAAGTTGTCAGCCGCCTATCCCTCTTGTGCCCCCCATGACCTAACAATAGGCCGATCCAATGCCAGAAAATCAAGCACAACAAACTTTTTGGTTCGCCCATTCAGTCCATCGGTTTTCGCATTATCGTTTCTACACGGCAATATAAGGGTTACCAAGAAACTGTCACACAGAATTGAAGATGTGGATCGGCCTTAATGGAAACAGCTGCCTTACAAACTGTGCCAAAACTTACAAGACTTGTGCCTCAGTCAAAAAAGAGAAAAAAGTGATTCCACTTTGAAAATATGTGAATACAGAAGTAAGAAATCTGTATCAATATTCTTTCAAAAGCAGTAAAATAATTGCACTAAGACAAACTATTCATCTTGTTAAGTCCAGATCATCAAACTTATTAGAAAATTAACCCTTATAACTAGTGGTGGTATAATTTGCCAATTCACTGGAGATATCAAATAATCTGCACCATTAACACGCCCGTTTTCAAGAAACAAAAACACTCCAGTCCAGTTACTCCTGGGTACTCAGTAGCTATCAGCTCTATATATAAGCAGATGGCTTGTTCAACCTGCTTCAGAGCAGCTCCTGTTAAGGTGTGAGGCATCTCTTTCTTCAAATAGTGCTCTTTTTACACACAAAGTTTTCCAATGCCTATACAGTGTGAGAGAAAAGTTATATTCATTTAAAAACAGCTCATAATTTTAAGAATCTTCCATTCAAATAGCCTTTAACTTAACTGTATTTTTTCAATGGAATATTTTGAGGCTTTTAGTTATGGTTAAGTTTCAAAGAAAATCATCCAGAATCAGCTGCCAACACAGATAAATTCTTAGGTCAGCAGTGCTCATTAGGACCAAAGTTTAATCTCATGAGCATTGTTAATGGATTTTTTTTTGGTCCATGCACCAGTAACTTAAAGTTTGAGTAGTTTGTCATCGTGTTTCCCCTCACACACACACACCTCTACATTTGAAGCACAAAACAAGGAATGAAATTTGGGAGGACTTTTTGAAAAGTGCAAATGTTTCAGTGAATCAGCCAGCCATCTTTTTTTATTGCATCGATAGAACATCGCTGCCTTGCCAGCATTATAAATATCTGCAGGTTGAAAATCTCTCAACATAGATGCTTTCCAAGCTGTGATGTTTTGCAAAAGCTGCCTCCACTTTCCCTACTTTGAACACAATTTCATTCTGTTCTTAAACCTGTCAAGCCAACCAGTACTCATTCAGGATTTTTGTACCCAAATGTTTTTGCCAGCTCCTCCTTTTTACATCAAAATAGGTCCATAACTGGGGATATCTATATCATTAGCTCTGTCTTGCTTAAACAAAGAGAGCTTGATCAACATCAGTAAATGTTGATATAATTAAAAAGATTTTGTGTGTATGATAGTTGTCTACCTTTCTTTCATGTCTTTGACAAAAATGGACAGAGTACTTGAGGCAAAGTTGTATTCAAGTTGTATTTGTTTCCATTTTTAAGAAGATCAATGATCATAAACTTTTTTTTCAAATGAATGGCCTTTGCTTTTTAGCAGTGGTTTTTACGGTAAGAATCTTGGAAGATACAATTTTTGTGTCACAATGATCAGATATGTGATGAAGATGGTAAATGTTAGCCTGCAAGTCTCGTAGACAAAGACTAAAGATACATATGGCTATGCACTCTCAGTTTTTGCATAATCAAAACATATATGTATGAATAAGGTTTGGCTCAATTTGTAAATTCTAATGATATACATCAAGCCAGTTCTTTTATATAAGTATATATATATATATATGTAGCAAGTGTCCTGACTATTTATGCGTCTCTTAAATTTCCCAAAGAACTTTACATGATGATGGCCGCTTCCTGCAGCCAATGATAGGGCTGTTTAGAAGGGATCTGACTCCACCATCAGGTATCCCAGTTGGGACAACTTACAATCCTCTGCTTTTCTGTCTAATGCTGTACTGACAGAAATATTTGGTGCCCATAAGTGCAGCATAATGCTGTGCGGATTTTTAGTTCACCAGATCTCTTTTTTTCTTACTTCCTTTTCTTCATTTCTTTATTGTTCTGCTTCCACCCCTTCTTTTCTCACTTTTTTTTTCTTTTGTTGCTATGCACAACTCCCTCATTGCGCTGTAGCTACTGCAGTAGACCCTTTCTATTTATTAGCAGCATAGCTCTCTCCCTCTGACCAGAACCTACCTGCACTGAATCACCAGCTCTCCTCAAAAAGACTCCACCTCACATATACATAACTCCTTACAAACGTATTGTAAAGTTGAAAAGAGGCCTAGGCTTGCGTGTGTATAAATCCTTAACTCGTAATTTTAATTGCTTTAATTTCTACTCTTAAGCTCCTTTACAGAGAAGTTTCTCTAACTAAATTGGGCAAATGCAGCCTTTGCCATTATTTTTATTTACTAAGCCCAAAAAGGAAAATGTGACTCTGGGCACACTTTTTTAAGCTCAACGGCACACTGAGTAAATTTGCTGTGTGATACAGGAAAACTTAAGTATTATACTTGGACATAAAAAATAGATAATGTTATAAATTACCTGCCAAACAGGACTATGGCTTCAGGTGTTTGTCTCCAAGTTTCTATAAATATTTTAATGAATGGAAGCACGCAAGAAAAGAATAGAAATCACACGTTTACATGAAATCAAAATTGTTTTATCATCGTTTACTCACTTTAAAGTTTGGACTGAAGAGCCTATGAGCCTTATCTTTGTTTGCACGATCAAGTTCATTCTTGGTGAATGTAAGGGATAAGATTTCGTTGTGCTCATAGCTACCACTGGAAAAATTTGTGGTAGCCCCATTTTGGTGATTTTTTTCAGTCTCTCTCACAAAAAAGGTGTTGAACCAAAAATGAAACATTTTTTCCTGAAAAGAAAAAATAAATCAATGAAATTCATCAAAGAATGCATTTTCTGAGGTTGGCAGATATGACACCTAGATGTATAGAATTGTTAGACACCATTACTTGGCAGTATTATGAAACTAGCTGGGAGACAAGAAGAAGGGAGAGGGAGAGAGAGTAAAAATGAGGGGGAGAGAAAGAGAGACTTTGAGAGAGAATGTACAAAAGCATGGTTGTGAGTGACCTTTATTTCATGCATTAATGTCCTTTGTTAAAGAGATTCAATGCTTATTTAATAGGTTAAAAAATTACAAGGTTGAATAAAGATCTAAAGAAGTTAAGAAAATGAATCACATTGATCTTTTAAATTCAAGTCCATCCTTTCCCATTTATTTTAACTTGCCATATTAAATAATATATGTCAAATAAAGTTTGATTCACCAGAAAGGAGAAATTTGGAAAAGGTGGCTTTATTTGGTTGGAAAAGTAAAAATCTGACCTTGCAAGGACTTAAACGCATCACACATGATTAAAGTGAGACAAAATTAATCATAACATCTTGTAACACGGATTAAGATGTAAAATTCGTAAATTAAAGGAGTTATGGACTGTACCTCATTATTGACAATAGAGAATGCCAACCAAATAAATTTATCAAGATTCAATCAATCTATGAGGTGCCTGCTATTTAGTGTAGACATTTATGACGTTCCAAGCATCTCTATCCCTTGTCACTTTCAGTGTTCCTGTCACTTATTTACTTTTACCCACTTTGTTAGTCCACTCTTTTCTCGTACTTATGTACTTGTTGTACGAATTTCATTCTCTGGAAACTCTTTTATGCTTGTGTTTTTCTTGATGCAATTTTAGTGTTTGCTTGAGTTTATTCCTGTTGATAAAGATCTTGATCTAAGGACACTCACTAACGATCACTACTTCTGTCTTTTTGCTGTTCCATTCCAATCCTTTCTTTTTTCTTCCTTCTTCAATATCTAAAATTTTTGCAAGGCTTCTTTGTTTTCTACAATTAATACAGTATCTCAAATTGTCTCACATTGTGCCCTGCTTTTTTAATTCCTGGGTATCATTTTAAGTTTTGCATAATCATTTCACTTTAAAGAAAAAAGTTCTGGGAAAACACATATCCTTGTCTGATACCAATCACATTGTTGCTTTCTGTTCCCAGTACATGTTTTTGATCACTCATAGATCTTTTCCATTTATCCTAAACTGTGTTAGTAGTGTGATTATCTCATCATGTCGTACTCTGTCAAATGTCTTGGTTTAGTCAATGAAGTACAGATATACCTCTTTCTGTACTTCCAGAGCTTGTTCAATTATAGTTCGTAGGATTTAGATTGCATTTGTTGTACCTTTTCACTGCACAATGCTATACTATTCCTCTGCTATTTCTGGTTTGATTTTGTTTCCGACTCGCATCATGATGATATGTAATTCACATACTGTTGCCAGTGGTTTCTTTGGCAGTGCTATAAATATAAATTTGGAGATGACTGGAGGAATCTGACCTTGTTGAGTAATGTTGTGATTTTATCAATTCCATAGTCTCCAAGTGCTTCTAAAAGTTTCACTCATATACTGTCTGTGACTATCGCTTTGCCTGATTTATCTTTCTAATTGCTGCCTTCATCTTATCTTTTATGATAGGTGGCACTTCATAACCTTTCTGTGGTCTTCAAAAAGTTCACCTACACTCTGCCTAGGATGTTTTCTTTTTCGACAGTAATGTCACTGTTGTTTTTTTACTTTAGGCATCCTGTGGATGATCAGGCTTTCTTTCCAGTGATTTCTTCTTCATTTCTGTACATGGTCAGCTTAGTACTTTTGTAGCATAAGTCGATGATTCTGCACTTGTCATTGGTCCTATTCTCTTTGGCTTCAACACATTTTTTCACACATTTCGCATGTAATGTTTCGTATTTTTCAATATTTTTTTTTTGCCTCCTGTTTTCCATGAGTTCCAAAATATCCTCAGTCATCCACTTTTGTTTTGTTTCCCTTTCGACTCTTGGTATTTGTTCCACTGCTGGTTTGAACTTTACCCATTGTTGGTCCACTTCCTCAACTTCTCTGAAGGCTTCAAATTTATTTTGAAAAGCCATGTGGTACTTTTCTTTGAAGGGTGTGGTTGAATTTTAATAGAGCCAAGTCAAGTTTGATGTCTTTAAGTTTTTCTGAAGTTTCGGTTTGAATTCAGCAGTCACTGAAACGTGATCACTATGACAGTCTGCCCCAGGGTAGGTCTTTGCTGAGCAAAGTGCATTTCTAAATTATTTACTAGTGAGGAGGTGATCCATCTGGTTTTCTGCTTCCATTTCCTGGACTTTTCCACGTTTATTTTCTTCTTTTTGTTGCTAAAACAATGTGTTTCCGATAATAAGGTTGTTGGTATGACACCATTAAATTCGTTTCTCTACTCGCACGTTTCTGATGCCCACCCCATGGGGTCCTACCATATTTTCTTCGTTCCCTTCTCCTACTTTTGCATTAAATCACCCATGATGATAGGGTCCTGCTGTCCACATTGGGCTGTTGTTTGCTCTACATCTACATAAAAACTTACTATGTCCTTATCACAGATGATTAGAGCGTGAACCAAACTATAATATCATTTTCATTTGCTTTATAAAAATGTTTTTTACTTTATGTTCTTAATATGTCCTTAACTAGAAGCAATGAGGACATATAAGTTTCGAGAAAAAATATTCATAAAGCAAACGAAAATGATCTTATATTTTGATTTACACTCAAACCATATGAGACAATTAATTGATTAAGCACATACAGAGCTGTCCTGTCATTTACAGTTATTGAGCATATATCAAGGCTTTTTAAAGAATTTTTTTCTCTTATTATTATTTCCATGTTAAGTCATTATAAAAATAAATAATTATAATATATATATATATATATACAATTTACAGGTATTTAAATTAAAATTATATTTATGAAGAGTTAGAAAATTCTCATACAAAAAATAGTGAGGCTAAAATTATTTCTTCTTCTAGAAGAGTTTTTCCGGTACACTTAGTACCCTGTGATAAACTCAATAATTACAACAAGCAAGAAGTCTATGGATTCACACTGAACACTATAAAGATGTTTTAAGACTATTTATTTTATAACAAATCTATGATACCCAGAAAGGAAGCTATCTTATGAAATGTAGCAGTTGCTCTCAAAATAAGTGACCATCTGATTACAAAGCTTGTCTGCAATAGTTAATCAATCTATATATTTACTCCTTGGGGAGCTGACGATTTTGCTCGAATTTTCTACAAACAATTTAATACTATATAAATCAGAGAAATTAATTTTTAAAGATAAGTACCTTTTTGTTAATTTTGGATTTGTTGAAAAACTCCATTTTAATGTCCCCACACAATGGTACTGACTGATTTGACTGGTTCACAGGCATGAAGAAACTGTTGCGGTCTTTGCCAACACCATCATAAGCTGGTGATGTGTACACTTTCACTTTCAGTTGATGAACTTCAAAAAAGGGAGCTGACATCACATAAAAAGATGCAGGAGATAAAATTGAAACACAAAGTTTTATCGCAATCTCTTGAAAAGCTTTATACTTCTACTATATATACCAGAGAGAAAATAGAAACTGCTTAATAAAGAATATGAACCAATGTAAGTAATTAATATTTTAGGAGTCCAATCTATGCTATACATTTTACTTCCACATTAATTATAGGTGGACTAAATGCAAATTAATTTTTAAAAATGTAGGAAAAGAAAAATTAATCTGCCTACACCTTAAATAAACAATGTTGCCTAGGCAGCCTAGTCGTACAATAGACTGATGAACTGTAATAAATTTTGTAATGCTGTCAGGCCTCCTTGGTATGTACATATTTTGAAAATATCCATCCAACCCAAGCTCAAATATCTCTGGTTATCCTTTACGAAACTTACACGATTCCATAATTATCATTGGCCCCTCTCGAGATGATGAAAAAGTTTTCAAGATTAGAGAAATTAGAGAAATAGCCCTTAAACAAAATAATTCATTCACTTACTGCATGTGCCTCCACTAAACATGGGGATGGTTTCAAACCTGATTCCCCTCAGTAAAAGGCTGACCTGCCTGTAGACAATTCCAGGCTGAAGCAGTTCAGCATAGTACAATACATACCGTCTTTGACTGGGAATAGTCACACCCTGCAAGAGAGTTACATGAAGGTCAGAAACATATATATCAGAGTGGGTAAATGTGTGAGTGCACAGAAAAACCTGATTAACCTTGATAGTATTGTAGACCTATTTAATGTAAAAAAAAATTGTCTTTCAAAGTCAAACGGTGCTATTTTTACAATCAGATTCTTCCCCTACAATGGAACAATTTTGAACTGAAATTCTAGGGACTGCAGTAATCTTTTTGATTTAAATGTATTTTAGTAACCAGGGTTAATTGTTGAAAATAAAGATAATATAAGGACCAAAAATTTATTTGGTTTAAACATTTTAAACAGTAATTCACTATCCTTAATTTTGTATTGTCACAAGTTTGCTACTTTCTATTACATATGACGTTTTCTAAAGAACAATTGTTGTAGGTCATCATCAGAACATTTATGGCCAATACAGACTAAAAGAAAAAAAAACTATGAGCTTCATATTGCAACCTCATATCAGTTTGTTGTTACGCCAATGTGTAAGAACTACTTTTCCTTTGTGCATTCACATGTGAGATGTATGCGTAAAGCATCTTCTGATTGTGTATTTCCACAACAAGACTTTGCCACTCGTGGACCCTATCAAATTCAATAATTTTCACCCTTCAGTTTTTATCTAAATCAAAACAAAATCAAAAAGTCTTATAAGACATCATTACAAACCTCTGACAGTAAAACTGACAGGCTTGCAGAGCTGATGCATTTGCTGAATACAAGAATTCAAACTGTAGAAGGTAGGCTTGACACAAGATGTAGCCAAAAAGGCCTAGTGCCAATATGACTAACATGGAGCCTTCATGGGACTTGGTTAAGATCTAGATCTTAAACTACTATCAACACTGACTCAAACCAAAGATGGTGTATTTCACTTTAGAGAGGAAGACATGCAAGGACTCTTTGTTATCTTTGCTCAGGACACACAATCTATTGGTAGACCACTCAGCACAAAGGAAGAACTTATAAGTAACTTAGATAGCACTAGCTTTGTGCATGTTTTAGAATGGGTAAAAATTCCTTTTCAACTCAACCGTAGACTTTTGATTTGACGAACACAGAGAACTTTATTAAAAAGAAATTTCGTATATTGACATTGGAGCTACAAAAACAAGTTAATGACAAGAGTATTACAAAAAGCGAAATCAAAACATTTTGTGTGTCTCCTATATCAACAGCTCAGGTGGTGATTTTCAACTCGTAACAGACCTTCCAAATCTTAACAGATTTTGTGAGTCTAAGCTTCACTTACGAAGAAATTACAGATATCAGGTATTATCAGGTGCTAGATACTGCTTTACCAAAAGATTCCATTATTACATGAGATATAAGAAAAACGGATTTTTCTATAGTAGTGTCCATAGGGAATGTCAAAGTTTTAAGGATTTAAATCGAGAATCACTTAATGTGAGTTGCTGTTATTACCATTTGGTTTAAAACTCTCACCATTCTAGCAACCAAAATTTGGTGTCTTGCAATGCGAATTTCAAAGTTACTCCAAGCTAAATTTCTTCATGGTAAGTCCAATTACTACGCAGACAGATTGAGCCATTTACCCCAGAAATATGAGTGGAATTTACACCATATATCCCTTTTTGAACAAATTGTACAGCCCAAATACAATAGACAGGTTTGCCTAAATGAACACAACTCATTGCGCAACTTACAAAAAAGTTTTTTTTAATCTAGACCTTTACACAAGTGGGGTAGATGCCCTAGAGTAATCCCACTGGTTTCAACACAACAACTTTGTAAACCAACCTTTCAAGCTTCTACCAGCAATTTCTTCCAGAGCTCAGACAAAAGTGGTAGCGCTATCGTAACCCTCAATGCTGTGGTTCCAGACCCTCCAAACAATCACAATGTGCCTCCCACTCCCACACCTACACCAAAACATAATTATTTGTCTCCCAATCCTATCAGAGATTCTAGATCCTCAGAAAAACCACTCATGGAAAATGTCTTCTTGGAAGGCAGTTGGCAGTCTAGGTTAGTAGGCTGGGCTGACCTGGAGAGAGTAGGAACCTGTACCAGCATTGCATTGCTGAATTATCTCTCAGTCAATACAGCAGATATATCCGATTTAAACAATAGAGATAAATATGAAACATTGCATAAGGAAATAACAAAAATGTAATGAAGCCAAAGAGAAGTGGATCGATGACAAGTGCAGAAACATCAAACTATACCACAAAAGTAGACAGACAGACAAAGTACAAAATCATTGAAGAAATCTCTGGAAAGAAAACATGCTCATCCACAGGATGTCTTAAGTAAAAAAATCCGTAACATCATTTTGAAAAAAGAAAAAATGCTAGACAGATAGGCAAAGTACATAAGTGAATTTTTTGAAGATGATTACAATGAAATGAAATGGAATGAGATACAGGCAGCAATAAATTCATCAAAGCAACAGACTCAGACAGTATAGCAGTAGAACTTTTAGAAACACTTAAGATCAAAACATTACTAAATGAAATCTATGACACAGATCAGATTCCACCAGACAACTCCAAATCTATATTAATAGCTCTGCCAAAGAAACCTGGAGCAGCAGAGTATGTCATCATGATGCAAGTCAGAAACAAAATCAAACCAGAAATAGCAGAGGAACACGGTGGCTTTGTGGAGGGAAAGGGTACTCAAATGCAATCTACACCTTTCTAACTATAATTAAACAAGCCCTGCAAGTACAAAAAGAGGTACACCTGTGCTTAATTGACTACTCCAAGGCATTTGATAGAATACAACATGATAAAATAATCACACGACTCAACATATTTGAAGATAGATGGCAAAGATCTACCAGTAATCAAAAACATGAACTGGGAACAGACAGCAGCAATGCAATTTGATGGGAAAATCAGCTCATTTAGAAAAAAAAATAAGTGTGATTGTCAGACAAGGATGTGTGCTTTCCCCAGACCTTTTCTCTCTCTACAATGAAACGATTATGCGAAACCTAGATGGCTATCCAGGAATTAAAGTAGGAGGGCACAATGTAAACAACTTTAGATATGCTGATGACTCTGAATTAATTGCAGAAAATAAAGAATTACTAGACATCCTTGACGAAGAAAGCAGAAAGAAAGGATTGGAATTGAATAGTAAAAAGACAGAAGTAATGGTAGACAGTCGAAACAATAAGCGTCAACAGATCGACATCTTTATTAACAGGAATAAATTCAAGCAAAGAAATCAATTCAAATACTTTGCTACTTTAATATCAAATGATGGATGCAACAGCACTGAAATTGCATCAAGAATAGCGAAAGCAAAAAAGAAAAAAAGAGTTTTCAGAGAAAGAAATGAAAAATAAATAACTACATCTCGATTCACAAAAGAAGAGCTCTGGAGTGCTATATTGAACCCATTTTGATATATGTATGCGGGGCCTGGACAATTTCAAAATAGGTACAAAAGAAACTGGAGGCAACAGAAATGTGGTTCCTTCAGAGAATGCTATAAATCTCATGGACTGCAAAGAAATCAAACAAAACACTGTCAAAAGAAGTTGACACAAAAAGATCACTAATAAATAGAATACGTAAACGCCAAGCATCCTTTTCTGGCCAAGTGATGAGTAAAGAGAGACTAGAACATCTTGGCACCTGATTTATTGATTGATTACACAATTTAAAACATATTGCCTCGACGAACAAAAGCCATTCCCTCCAGAATCCACAGCTATGGAGGCAACTATAACGACTTTATGAGCCTCAAATGCGTGGCATCCGATAGGCCAGAATTAGTGTTGAGGTCAATTTTGACTGACACACTTTTTCATGACCTTATGGGATTTGAACCCTTTTGAAGATGCGTGAAACATTTTGTGACCACTTTTATTAAATTACAGACAACAAAACCGTCCGCAAGAACTAAGGTTATAATGATCAAACCTATCACTGACATGCTTAGAACTTGATCCCAGAACAAAACTCTTTCAATTGTAAATCTTACACAAAAGGCAGTGACCTTGTTAGCAATAAGCTTGATGGCTAGACCATCAGATTTAGCAGCAGCAAATGAGTTGAAAAGGGACCAGACATCTTTCAACCATTCAATTATTGGGCATAAAAATGATTACAAAAGATGCCACTTTGAAGTATGCATAGACAGGATTAGAGATACGCATGTGAACCCTGTTCTGTGCCTAAAAACATACAGTGATAGAACAGCTGATTGTGTGTGTGTCATTCCTGACTCTCTTTTGTTTTTATCTTCTAAGGCTTCTCTCAAGGCACTAGCTGCAAGTGTGGTGGCCCAATGTCTTTGAAGCAGGTCAGGGCTTAATAACGCTTTTACCTTCCACTGCAAGCGCTGCAGTGTCAGCAGGCTGTGATCCCGATACCACTTCATAAATACTAAAGTGGAAAATTCAAGAGTACTTCCATCAAAACTATGTTTATCCCATAACACAATGTAACTTTACCTATCATATCTTTGAGTCAAATTTACATTTGTATTGAGGCTTTCTTTACAAGAAAGGTACAGTTGTATTGAGGTTTTCATTATCAGGAACAGTCAAGTATGACTCTGTTGAATGATTGTCATTTATTTACCTTGCATTCTCGATTTATCATTTACATAATGGTACTCTACCAACCTTCACCTCATATTTACGCTAGACAGGTAATGTATTATTTTATGATGCTTTTTAAAAAAAAAAATAATAATTATTGAATGCACACTGGTGTGACTTAAATACTTTCAATGATTATTGTTACACCAGTGAGCAGGAACAACTTTCGTTTGTGCATTAATGTGTGAGATAAATGCATAAAGCATCTTCTGATTGTATACTGCTTTTGTTATCATTTGGATGTGATAATCTTACATTATTAACAAAAAATTTTTATTATGTACGATATTCTATGTTATTATTGTAAAGGTAAAATTATACTGTGGAGGTACATGAGCAGAGATAAGCAATGTATTATTTTATGGTTTTTGTTTCAAAAAATAAAATAATTTTGATTGCACACTGGAATGACTTGAGTTTCATTGACATTTATATAAAATAAAAGTGCTCTTGACTATTGGTAATAAAATAGTGTGCATAAGTACAATTTTAAAGCAGTTTGATGTGTACATGGTAATGACTTAAATAGTGTCAGAGCATTAGGGGCTGAAATTAAAGACAATTTATTTTTCAATTTAAAAAATCCTGCTTTAAAGCAGTTTAACGGTGTTTAGATTTTAACCTCCATTCCTGGTTAATTTTAGTTGAAAAGTGAAACCAAAAGTGGTCGTCCCATGACTTATATATCAATTGCTAAGCTTCTTAAATCAAAATCAGCTAATTCTTTGGCTGATCAAAAAATGATCAATGGATATTTTGGAAAAAGAAATGATACAATAGAAGTAGAAAACAGGAAGAATAAAAAAGTTGTTCAAATACTCTCTCACTGCTTCCTTTTCTCTATCTCTCTCTATCTAGATCTATTTCTTTATCTAAACTAAAGGGTTTTATTGCAAAAAGCTTTTATTTGCAAGAATAATTAAAGAACATTATAAAACAATGATTTTTGGGCAAAGCTCATTTCTAACCTTCAGAGGCACTTTTTTCCCAAACATAATTTCACACTCAATGGACTATAAATTATTATAATGTTCCAACAAAATGAGACAGAATCTTTAGTTAAATAATAAAATTCACAGTCTAATTAATATCTAAGTTAAAAATTTAACTATTTCCAAAATTTTTGCTGGGAACCTGTGAAGGGTTTTACGGTGCACCAAAACAACTGTCTTCCTTCTTAATTAGTTATATATGAAAACTAAAGCATTTTCACATTTTTTTTTCAAGTTTGATATTGAAATGCCCTTGAACATATTGTAGGTGTAGAGTTGATTAAATTCGAATTATTATTTCCACATTCTCTGAGTACTAGCTTATACATTAAACTCCAAGTCAAAGAGCATAGGGTAAGTGGCTGACCTGATTGTGTGTTTCTTTAAAAATAACTTACTTTTTCATCCTGCGTTCTCGCAGCTCCATAGTGTTTTAGGGCAGATTCTGCATCCTTAAAGCGCTGTCGGTGCAGCATGTAAGAACATATCATAACACCTGTGCGACCCTGCAACAAGTCATCCTTTTATTAGAAAGTTTAGACTGACTATTTTATTCTGGTAAAATCATATTTTGCCAAGGAAAAGAAATAGTCCTACATCTGTACAAAATATATTTCAAAAGGTAATCATAGGTATTTATAAATTCTGCCATTTCTTTGCATCATTAGTAACTCTAAGGTCAATAATCATAAAACATTCCAAACATATTTTGGTTTGCAGTGGCTAAGGTAAATGGGCACAAAAATAGTCATGCCATGAGGCCAAATGAAAATGCAAAGACGTCAGAGTGGAGATATAAAACGAGAAAAACTCACTTTGCCAGCTTTACAATGGATGGCAGCCACATTGTCTTGATGTTCAGCTAGCCATTGATCCAGATCCTCACAAAATGGTTTGATGAGCTCAAGCCTTGGAGGATTATGATCATCGAATGGATAGTACGCTACTCTATTATGGAACTTAATGGGATCATAGCTTCTCTCTGAACATCTGTAGACCATTCAAAAAAAAAGTATGCAATTTTACAGTTCAAAGTTGTCACTAATGTCTTAGTAAAAAATATTTCAAGGTTATAACACACAATATCTAAAAAACATAGTTTTAGCATGCAGGATATAAAATTCTTGAATATCAAGAGTCTCACTTTCAAAAACTGAACATGTGAATTTACAATTTACAAATATTTGGGAATCTCAAGCAATTTAACCTTGTTCCATGTATCCTATGTGATAAAAAGTGATGAAAAAAACGGGCATGAGTTCCATTGTCAATAATGCTGATTGAGATGAAAACCAATTATCTCTTCAGATATGTCTCAGACCTGTTGTTTAAACGTATGAAGACAAACAAAGTGATCCATTCACGTCATAAAAAGTTGATTGATCTTCAGCAAGCACCATCTACAGTGATTGTTGGTACTCATATTTTACACCAGGACGAAAAAAGATGCATAAAATTAAAACACACCACTATAGATGTGTAGTTTGTTTTTTGTTTTTGTTTTTTTTTTTACCATGAACTATTATGAAAATGTTTTTAATTGAAAAAAATAAATTTAAGCATACTTACAGATTGTATACTTTGTAGTGGTCTTTGTGTTTGGTTTCTAAAAATCTGAAAACAGGAGTAAGCATTGGTAAATCTACAACATTTTTGCAAACTATATCATTTCTTAATGTCCAGCTTTTTGAGGCTTACATTTATTATCAGTACAAACTGTTGAAGTTTAGATTCTACTTTTATAGCTCCATAATTCCTATACAGCAGATAATTTCTCATTCTTATAAAGCTATCAAATTAAGAAAAGAGTAGAATTTTTTTATTGTTTACTAACTTGTCAAAAGTCCAAATTTTACATTCAACAAATGCAAAAGAGCAAACCTGTGAATATATTCCTTATCTTAATAAATTGCTGCCAAATTTTTAGAAAACTTGGAAGAACCATGAGGCAAAGTAAATCAATAGTATTTTACGTAGCTGAATTTTATGTTCACGGAGAAGAGACAAAGGAGTGTCCTTGGACAAACTTCAAGGAAAAATGGGATTGAGAAACAAAAATTATGTGGTAAAATAAAAGGGAAGAGAAGCAAAGGGACAAAAATAACTATGCCACTAAGAGTTCAATTTGAGAGTACAAGCTCATAATGAAGACTGACAACAGAGAGACTTGGAATGTCATGGATGTACATGTTGATTCCACATCTGACCCTTAAACGAGTCCAACCTCTGTCACTGTCAGTATTTGAATGATAAGTAAAAGCAAAGCCTCTTTGAAATTAATCTCATGGGCACTTCAAAAGTTCTTTCTGTATTTCAAATGCAGATCCTAGAATCTATTTTCCTTGAGGTAGAATTCAACCATAGCCTAGTGCTGCCTGACCATAAGTACTGCTTGTGTAATATACTTATATGTAGAAGGTAAATGAATCTGTATCTTCAGAAGTAGTCAGTGGAATGAAAGCATCAGACTTTCACAACATTACCAACATTACATTGAGGAAACGAGAGTTTCAAAATAATTTAATAAAGAAAGTTATATATATATATGTATATATATATGTCTATGCACATTGAACAAAGACATACTTGATAACATCTTCCATATGGTTTCGATAGACTCCTTCCAGTTTCTCAGCAGGAAAGCCCATCGCAATGATGTTTGGGGTGATATCTAAATTTCTATAAGGATAAAATGAGTACTTTGTTGTGCTTTTTTTTTTATATCAGCAAACTAAATTGGAGTGATATGTATATTTCTATAAGGATTAAATGAGCACTTTGTTGTGCCTTATTGTACATGGGCAAACTTAAGCTGACATCAATTCATGTGTCAAAGCACGATCTTTTAGGTGTTATTGTAGTATTTAAAAGAAATGTGTTCTTACTTAACATTTCCATTCTAAACACATGCCTAACGATGAGCTGGTGCTCTCATCTTATACCTTTAAGGGCGTGCTGATATGCAATAAAGAAGCTAGTAAGTCACGTTGAAATTTTAAATACAGAATGAATGCTATTTGCTACATATTTTAAAAGTTCGATAATATGGTATAAATATACTATTGAACTATACGATGAAATGTTGTCTAAGGTCAACATTCAGTTTTATTTCACTTAAAACACTAATTTTTTATTTAGTTTCAACCAGACTTCCAAGACCTTGTCTTTGAAATTTTTTTTTTTAAAACCAAGCTTAATGCATGAAAAGGATACAAGTAAGATCAAGATCAAATCCATCTTCTTTGAGGCGTCTCTTGTTGCGACTGACTAATCCTTTAATGAGTTTATTAGCCATATTAAAATGCAAAATAAGGAGTGTATTTAAATAAATCAATATTAACTAAATGATACTTCAACATGTTGTAACTATCATCAGATTACATTGAGAAGTCAATGCAGTGTGATCAAGAGTTCAAATCTGGCAACCTTGATCTGGAGGAGTAAAATAAATGGGAAAGAAGAAGAATTTTATTTATGATGAATCAAGATGAAGAAAGAAGAAGTCAAAAAGACATCCACCAGATCTTTAAAGCTGTATACTTTTACAAGATTCATGTAATTCCTTTTGTCAAAATAATCATCTAAATGCACTCCTGTGTTAAAAACAACTTATGACATGCATCCACAAACAGACTTCTCCACTTAAAACAATTCTGCTTGTCTGTCTGCTTAGTGATTACTGAGATTTTTCATAAAATTTGGAATCAACTTTTTCAAAGTCAAATCTTTATTGCTATTCACAACCAGACGTAAGAGTATATTGTGACTTTTAATAATACTATGGACCTGTGCCTAAGTATATGAATATGTCAAGGAGCTCAATTAACAGGCCAATAAGTTGGGTTATGATGGTTTGCTTGTCATTCGTTTAATATTAAAGATCACACTTATGAGTCAGGGCCTAATAATTTATTCCTTAACATTTTTTATGGATTTCTTTATTTTGATCACACATGAGAAACTAAAACATAGTAAAATCAAATTTTTCTCTCCCCACAAAACGTATGAAAGAATGGGGGAGAGAGAGAGAGAGAGAGAGAGATTTCTTATACTAGGTGACTCCATTTTTCTGATGAAAAAAAAAAAGTTCTACTCGCATTGGTACGTCTCATCTAAATTTAATTATTTTCAATCTAATCTTCACTGATATGTTTTAAGAGTCAATCAGAATGGTTGGATGCTAGAAGAAATTTGTTTGATGCATGTTTCCAGAGTAAAATTTCAATAATATCTATAGCCTCTAAAATTGTGTCTCGCTCTCTGTAATTGGCAAAAACTAATTTCTGAACTCATGAAGAATGCAAAGTGAATTAAGAGCAATTTACAATTTCAAGAAATATAGAAACAAACTACATTCTGATTCTGAGAAACTCAAGCCAAGTGACTGATGCCCTTCTCTCCCCTAGACTCATAATTTGGCGAATTTGCAGATATCGGCCCAACTTCCTTTCAGCTTTTAAATTCCATGTTACTAAATGAATTTGATACGCTGAACACGAATATGAAGGTTTTATTCTTCACAAATAAATACTACTTAAGCTATATACATTGTTGTATTGCACTTTTTTCTGATGTCTGTCTCAGTTCTATATACTATTCCACTTGTGCTTTTGTCTGCTCCACTTCGTCTTGACCCGGGCAGCTAGGCGATCCTATACTCACAGCATTCGCAGCGCATGCGCAAATTCCAAAACTGGGGGCACTACTTTCTGATTCCGAAAATGAGGATATAGATCTAGACAAGGTGGTCTCATTTGTCATAACAAATTCCATTTAATTGTTACATACTTTACTTATTACGTGAATGCAATGATTGTCAGTACCAAAAATGCACTAATCTAGGCAATGGAAACACTAAAAGACAAGGAATAGTTCTTTACTGGAGTTTGGCCGACATTTGCAAATTTATCCATAATTCTACTACTTATCTTTGCTTGTTCTGCCATCCACCTGCCTCCATTATCTCTAATTGGTTAGCTGTATGTGACAGACATTTTTCTCTAACTGCTAAACAAAACACTTTTTTCTTTTTACTTACTTACTTATTTCCTTCTTGTGGCCTATGAAGAAAATCATAAATGTAACTTGTAAGCTTTAAATTTGATATTGCACATTTCTCCTTACCATCTCGCTTAGCAACTGTGTGGTCTGCTAGAAAGAAGTTACGTTCGGTTGATTATAAATCTGTCCTAATTAGAGATTGCATAAAATGTAGGCCTATTTATAGATTTCGATCTAGATCTAGACCTCTAAATAGTTGTGAAGATAAAATAGATTATGAATAGAGTTACATCTAGTGTTAGATTTAAAATCCAAACTGTCGGATAGATCTGGATTCTACATCTATAGCCTACATCGAACGAGAAGATATCTAGATCTAGATCTAGATTCTAGATCTACATTACCTAGAACTGGACCAAACCAAGATTTTCACGCGTACATGTGAATTTAGATCTAGATCTAGATCTAGAAATCTAGATTCAGGTAGATCTCATAACATTGATACTCTAATTTAGGCTCTAGATCTAGATCTAACTCTATTATAGCTAGATTTAGAGTCTAGATTTTAGTCTCGTCTAGACTTCATCAATAATCTATAGGCCTATCTCTGGACCTAGATCTAGATCTAGATCTAGTCTAGATCTAGCTGACTTGGAAACATTACATATATAGATTAGTTCTTTTACTATTCATATCATATTGAAATGAAAATATCTGTACCATGGAAAAATTCCTCCAATGTAACTTTCAGGCCGGCAATAAGTCTTGCAAAAAGCTTTGTGCACCTTGCATCCGTTAGGCTCTAAAGACGTCGTCCATTTTTGTCTAGATTAGTTACTACATCCAGCAAGAATTATCTTCCTTGATGCTTCGAAAAAAAAGTAGTCCTTCTTTCGAAACACAGCAGTAGTGCATTATGTTGACTACACTCCAAACAAGTCTGTTTATAGATTTGTTGTATTTGAGACAGTACTTTTTGCAAATTTTCAATACTTTATTACCAATTAAATTTCATGTTCTATATTAGTGCGCTGACTTATTTTTTTAATTATTTCCTCAAACTCTCGTTTGGAAAAGGCAATGTCATAGAAAGTAGGTCAAACTCTCATTGACCTAGTGACCGCAAGTTGACCTCTTCATTTTAAATGAACTAAAATGACCGTGTAACGTTACGTGCGTGTCCGTGTCGCCTACAGATGATGAAAATTTAATGTTACAGCAAAACTGCTAAAGCGAGACAACTTACAAGTTTGCTGTTCCCAACCTGTTCGTTAAGACCATGCTCAGATCAAGAGAGAGAGAGAGAGATATGCACGGGCATCAGCTAGAAATTTACTTGATATACCTTTAACTGTGGTTGCTAAATATTCTTTTTTTTTCCCCTGGGTGGGGGTGGGCATCCGTAGATTTAAAGCTCATGGTCCAGTACTGGGCCATGCAAAAGGTCCCTTGCTGTTAGCCTTATTGTAATGTACTTCGATTTCCTGCTTGGCTTTCAGTTTAAACTCGTGAGTTTAGCCATGATTTTCTTGCAGCGAAATACATAAAGTACAGTATTATATTATCATCCAATTGCAGGCCTACCTGTTCAAGCATTAAATGTTGCAGTTAATATTATGTGGGAGATTTTCTATTTATTTCTCTGCATTTCAGGCTTTCACATAAATTTAAAAAAAAAAAAAAAGAATTGGCTTCCTTCTTTTCTTTATGCTCCTTCCTGTTCCCATGCGGGCTAGTTTGTTTTCCCATTGCTATAAATTTAGATTATATGTCCTTGAATCCACCTGTGTTGCAGTTGATAATAAATTATAGTAATACCTTAGAATTAGATTCCGGTTATGAATTAATTCTGTTTTGTTCTTTAAAATCTGGTTGCTGTAAGTTACAATTTTTTAAAGACACAATATGTAGAATCTTTGTTTTTCCCTTAGAGATTTTCTCTTTCAAAATATATAATAATATTGTAGGTTTACAGTCGTTATGTATCTTGTTTCGCTCTTATTTTTCTTTGGTTGACTTAATTTCTTTTTCTCACCACTATTCTCTATATTCCTCTTTACCTCTTCTTATCCCTCTTTCATATTCTTTTTGCCCACAACTTTCAAACACAGTATTATAATCATGTTATTATCTATTATTCGTTTAATTTTCGTAATTCAACTTCTTTATTCATTTTTATTTCTTGTTGTCTTTATTATCAGTAGTAGTAGTAGTAGTAGTAGTAGTAGTAGTAGTAGTAGTAGTAGTAGTAGTAGTAGTAGTAGTAGTAGTAGTAGTAGTAGTAGTAGTAGTAGTAGTAGTAGTAGTAGTAGTAGTAGTAGTAGTAGTAGTAGGAGGAGGAGGAGGAGGAGGAGTAGTAGTAGTAGTAGTAGTAGTAGTAGTAGTAGTAGTAGTAGTAGTAGTAGTAGTAGTAGCAGTAATAGGAGGAGGAGGAGGAGGAGGAGGAGGAGGAGGAGTAGTAGTAGTAGTAGTAGTAGTAGTAGTAGTAGTAGTAGTAGTAGTAGTAGTAGTAGTAGTAGTAGTAGTAGTAGTAGTAGTAAAATTCAAATTCAAATTCAAATTCAAATTCAAATTCAAATTCAAATTCAAATTCAAATTCAAATTCAAATTAAAATTAAAATTAAAATTAAAATTAAAATTAAAATTAAAATTAAAATTAAAATTAAAATTAAAATTAAAATTAAAATTAAAATTAAAATTAAAATTAAAATTAAAATTAAAATTAAAATTAAAATTAAAATTAAAATTGAAATTGAAATTAAAATTAAAATTAAAATTAAAATGAATATTAAAATTAAAATTAAAATTAAAATTACACTTAATAGCATTTAAGATTATGGCTTCCCATCTTCATAAAAACAAAAAAACATAGAATAAGAAACAAGACAAGGATGTTCACAAGCAGATGTTAAATGCAAACTCAAAATGAAAAAAAAAACAAGTTTCGATGAATGACTTTTGCTGAATTCATAACATGATAATTGTTGAAATTTTTTTCGTCTTTTAAGATTTCATCGCTGTGGCCTTAATAATCATCAATTTCTTCGTTATGTTTTTTTTGCTAATCTAGATCGTATTCTTGTAATTTTCATTTTAAACGGTTCCATTTAGAGTTTTCTAAACAAAAAAAAATTTCAATTGAATTGCGTTTAATATAGTAAAGGATACTTTTTTATCTTCTTATTTCATTTCATATCCATTTGATGTCTACCTGCTATCGAACAATGGTATATATATAATAAAGTATTTCGTTTATGGTCGAACCAACTTGCGAAATTTTGATTTCGGCTGCTGTCGAGAAAACATAAATATTATTATCTCCTAGACATAACTAGAATAAGATTGTTTGGAAAATGCGGAAGATAAAAATCTTCTCTCTTGGCAAATTCTATTCACGTGGAAATTTTTCTTTTATTGAAATACAGCTGCCTCCAAGTTCATAAATTAGTTTCTCATGTATTAGGAGAAAGATTTAACGTTTCAAGATTTAATAATTTTAATATAGTACCGGTATTAAAAATATTATTTTTCAATCTCATATTATTTATAAAACAACATTCACTACAATTACAACAGGTAATGGATAGGAAACTTAGCAGCAGTTAGACATCTCCACGGTTATATGCTTTTTTTTTTTTAATTCGTTGCAACATTTATAGGCCTTATGAGGAAATATAAAACAGAATATTTAAACCTAATGCTTAAATTGGAGGCATAATAATTATAATTTAACCAAAGATCAAAATATACATGAGCGATTTATAGCATATAAACATGTAAAGGAACAGATTATATTACAGGCTGACTTGCCTCTCAAGATAATATTCTATGTCGCAATTAGAAACTGCTCTCTCCAAAGAAAAAGGAGAGTAAAAATTAGTAGATATTTCGACTATCGTACCAGACAGCTGCAGAAGGAGTAGCTTTATCTCTTGCAAATATAAATATCCAGTAAATCACACACTTTCAGCCTTAGTGTAGTATCTATATAAGCGAACTTATGAGGCTTTGTTTTCGAACTCCTTCATTATTTCCAAATCCACATCTTTGAAACTTTGCAGGCGTCTGCAGCGTTAATATAGCTAGGTTCTAATTCATAAAAAAATCAACGCAAGCTGATTTCCTCGATTTCCTCAAAATGCTTTGTTTTGTCAACATAGGCTAACTTACGATCAACAATTTTGCGCGCCATTTTGTCATTTTTTAACAACGGAAGTCTTTATAAGTGGATTTGAGGTTTTGATTTAGGTTTAAATAACTTCGTGGCTAAGAATTGCTGCAAGGCAGTGTACTTTTATGCACTTAAAGCGAAAATTCCGAGCTTTTTGATTTATTAAGCGTTTAAAAGGATCTTAAAAAAAAAAAAACAGATTGTGAAAGAATTGAATATTAAATCGATTTCTTTTATTCCAAAAGGAATTAAGTTCTATTTCTAAATTTTGTGTTTAGATTAGAATAATCGAGATATGTGGATTCTATGTAAGGATAGGTAGGTGGAGGCATATAATTTTTGTGAATCATGTAAATAAAAGAAGAGATATCAAGACCATTAAATTTATAAGCCTCTTTAAATACACACATGCACTCCAGCCTCGGCAAGTTGACATCTGAGTCCCGTCTGTAGAACGGGGTTTTCAGCTTGTCTTCATAAAAGCCGACTTGGGATGTAGCTACTTAAGAATTCCCGCAAGGCAGTATACTTTTATGCACTTACCGCGAAAATTCCGAGCTTTCTAATTTAGTAAGCGTTTAAAGGGATCAAAAAAAAAAAAAAAAAAAACAGATTGGGAGAGAATTGAATATTAAGTCGATTTCCTTAATTCTAAAGAAGAATTAAATTCTATTTTAAAATTTTGTGTTTAGAATTAGAATTATCAAGATATCTAGATTCTAGGTAAAGATGGGTGGTTGGAGGCATATATCTCGATGATGTAAGTAAAAGGAGAGATATCAAGAATATTTATAAGCCTCTTTAAATAGACACACGCACCCTGGCCCCGGCAAATTGACACCAAGATCTCGTATGAAGAACGAGGTTTTCAGCTTGTACCCAAAAGAGCCACCCCTTATACTCGTAAATAAATAAAATTCAGCTCTAAAGCTTTCATACAATAGGAACCACGTGAAGCTGGGGGGAAAATGCAAAACGATAAAATTCAGATAAATTGACGTAACAAGTTAACAAGAAAAAAAGATAAGTATTTAACAAAACTTGATCTGATGCAGTAGTGAAAACAAATATAAACGTTGATTGAATAAACCACTTAGTTGATTAATTGATTCAGTCGAGCTGAATAAAATAAACTTTACAATAATCTTTAAAAAAATTTTAACTCTTTAACCTAAAACAAACAAACAAAAATTTAAAAGCAGCCCTTAGTAGTCCTACATAGTGTTGATTAAGTTTTATTTAAAGGAAAAAGACATAACGTAACTATGCCCCCACGATGAAAAAAAAAAGGGGGACACCGAAATCTAGCAGAAGGGAGGAGCACTTTCTCATTCGTAATTCACAATAAGTTTCAACATCGGAAAAGCATTATGCAACTTCGTTAAGATTAAGAATCTACATCTAGATCCAGATCTACTTTTGATTCTAGGTACAATTCTTCTCCGTCATCGTTGCGAAGCGTCTATATCTAGTTACATGAAGGTGTGCAGAGAATGAGACAGAAAAAGTTGGATGAATTAAGAGGTCTAATCGTCAATAGTTTAAGATAAGATAAGATTCACTTTATTTATCCGTCTTGGGGAAATTCAAAATTGATATGCCCATTAACATAAAAAGACATAATTACATACAATAAAAACAATCAGGTGTATATATAAATAAATTAATTAACACACTCACACACATGTATGTGTATATATATATATATATATATATATATATATATATATATATATATATATATATTATTTAGAGTAAGTTTACAAATTAAAAAAAAATGTTTACATTGTAAGACTATCATGAACAATATACAGAGTGTACAACATTGGTATTATTATTTTAAAATCACATCCTAAAACTTAAAGACCGTAATACATTAAACATAAAACATAAAAGAGATATTGCACTTAGTTTTCTATAGGCCTAGTAGTAGTGTTACACACGTCTTATCCAGTCCTCATCTTTAATATTTATCATTGAATAGTGTAATTGATTTTGGCAGAAAGGAGTTTGAGTGTCTAGATGTTCTTGTTTTTAGCGCTCTGTACCTACCATTGCAATTTATCTCTCTGCAGTCATATTCTTTATTCAGAGGATGCCGGGGATTTTTTATGATTTCTAACAATTTTTTTGTTGTTGTTGTTGTTGTTTTACGTCGTTGGAACTATGTGTTTAGGTCGTCCTTTTTTTTACCTACTATCCCCCCTGTTTTCCTTATTATTTTGTCCAGTCTGTCCTTGTCTTGTTTATGATTGTTACCTCCCCAACAGATGAGGGAAAAGCTTAAAACACTGCAGATCATTGAAGAATAAGATATTTGAAGTAGCTTTGAATTAAAGTTAAAATACCTGAGGTTTCTTAAAAAAACACATTGTTGTTTTAATTTTACTGACAATTACATCTGTGTTATTTTTCCAAGTAAGTAAGTTTATGATCTAGAACAACGCCAACGAATTTAATCATTTCCACTCACTCTGCTTCTTTTTGATAAATTATTATAGTTTCAGGATTATTCTCTTGTCTACGAAAATCTAACACCATTTCTCGAGTTTTACTTATATTTAGGACTATTAGATGATTCCTGTCGCACCAGTCAACGAAAGAGTTTCTTCCATCTCTATAGTTAAGACGTAGACCTTGATTATTCATAATCCTGTTTGTACAGTGTCGTTTAAGAGGGTTAGCAGTATTTTTCATCCCCACTATAATATTGCGTTCTTCTTTTGTTTGAAATACCACGCAATTTGTTTTTAAGATACCAGGTGTTACAATAGGGAATTTGCCGTACACCACCGACAACTTTTGAGTGATCACGATAAGGAATGTAATCAATGAAAGAAAAGATTCAACAGGAAAAATCAGTGGCTGGCCTTGAAAATGAACGATCAAGCTGTTTCTGAGTTTTTGTGCACAGTTTTCGCTAAAACTCGAGCTCTACTAACAATTACCACTCCAAATTTGGTACATAAATTGCTGAATACAATATCTATTTTGTATTACAAGCTTTTCTCGATATATTAGTTTTTGCATATTTTATCGGGTATTTTGTGCCCAAAATTGCATAATTCAGTATTTGCTCGTATTAAGAAAAATAAATAGTGAAAGTTCAAAAAAATTATCTATCCTTAAAAACTTCTAATTTATTTCTTTATGCATGCACTGTTTCAAAGAGGTTTTATACGCCATTTCTGAGCTCTAGTCTTTTAAATTGTATGGTTAATTTTCCAACATGGCCGCTATTACCATAGCAACCAGTTTAGTCGAGAGTGTTTCAGTACAGTATTTCTCATTTGGAGTCCTGCTACACATTTTTTCCAAGTATCAAGTCACTAGCTGGATAATGAAAGACTCTAGGTTTTTTTAGTAGCATCTACCTCGCCAAGGCATTTGACAGTTGAAGATAGATGGAAAAGATCTATGAGTGATAAAAAAAAAACATGTACTGGGAACAGGCAGCATCAATGCCAGTTGATGGGGAAATCAGCTCATTTTAAAAAAATAAAGCGTGGTGTCAAACAAGGATATGCGCTTTACCCAAACCTTTTGTCTCTCTACAGTGAAATGAATATGCGAAACCTAGAAGGATACACAGGAATTAAAGTAAGAGGGCATGATATACAGAACTTGAGACTCAATGGTGACACTGTGTTAGTTGCAGAAAATAAAGAAGACTTGCAACCATGATTATATAGTGTTGAAGAAGAAAGCAGAAAGAAAGGTTGGAATTGAACATCAAAAAGACAGAGGTAATGTTCGTCCGTCGAAACAATGAGTGTCCATAGATCAACATCTTTATCAGTTTTTTTTACATATTTGAACAAACTGAAGCAAAGGAAATAGCTCAAATTCATAGGTATTTAAATATCAAGCGATGGACGCAAAATACGGAAATCGCATGAAAAACAAAGCAAACAAAAAGGAGTTATTCCAGAGAATGAAATTGGTAGTAACAAATTGATACGCACAAAAAATACATGTATACATAATGTTTTCCCTATTTCTTTCTATATCACCTGTTACAAAAATATTGCGTCACCTACACGTCTCCTTTTGTCCTCCTTTTTCCACACACATAATTATATTCATGCTTTTTTTTAATGTTTTTTCTGATTGCATTGGGATAATAAGTCTTGAAACTTCTCATTCGCCAAAATTGTACTTGGATTGAACTGTTCTTCTGACAGACTTTTTCCTGCAGTAAATATTAAGTGACGTTACTCCGGGCAGTGCTTATAACCTAGATCTAGGTCTATTTGAAAGACCTCTGAACTTGCTTTGTACTCTCTTTGCCTAGTGCAAGACGCCCACGACTTGCATTAGAAGGAAGGAGATCATATGCTAACCTTATGAAGAAAGCTTAACGGAGCCTCAGGTCAAAATTAATGTTCTCACATGTTAAGGATCTTTGTATTGCAGTGCGCCAATCAGAAAAGTTATTTAATTTTGTAAAATCGAAATGTATTTATAGATCCATACAAACATTCATCACTATGTTGATTAAATACATGCACAATCATCGGAATTCTCGTAATGCAGTGCACAATATGGGTTTGGGTTTTTTTTTTTTGGGAATTCGTAATCTCATATTAGAGTAGAAAATGGTTTAAAAAATAAACTAGGGAATCATAGAATTAGCTAATTTTCCGTATTGGTCAAATATCATTCATTAGGCTGTTGGATTACCTTCTGAGGTAAATACCTTGCTCAGAAAATTTCTCTCTCGTTTCTCTGGTTTCTTTTTTTTTTATATTCATAATTAGGAGGGAAAATTTTCACAACAGGATTAAAGTTTGAATACTTGTACAAGATAGCTGTTTTGGAAACCATCACATGCATGGGTCCGCATGAAGTCCGCAGTGCACGTTTTTGTACCCATGACCGACGCTAGCCTAGCCGTGACGATTGGCAGCATTATCCCCTACTGTCGGGGTATTAAAAAAAAAATTAGATAAAAGTGGTGATGAGTACGTGTGTTTGATTTCATGGCAGTTATCCTTCTTTGAGATAAGGGATATTATTTATCGCAGCCAATTAACCTAGTGAATGTTTTTAAAAAGAACGACAGGTTTAGTACCAAGAATTATTAATGTATAAAGTCATTGATTTGCTGCCTAAGATTTACGAAAGCCATGATTTTGAGCTTCCTTATCATAGCGCGTTGTGGTGAAGTTTAAGCTATCATCTTCACATAAACTCGGCTCTCCTCATGCCAACAGCATTGAAATCTGTTCACTTGTAACGTTAACGCTGAAAGATAATTTCCAAATCTGGCTTTTCACACTAGATTATGTCAACTGGAATTAACTGTCCCGAAAATACTCAGCTTTAAAGGCTCCTTTCACACCACATTAGTGTTATCAGTTTCGGTATGAATCGTCCGACTAATATCTATATCAAAACACATTGATAAGATAAATAGGACTTGTTGACAGAACAGATTAAGTTGTTGAGAACTTCCATCCCACAATCGTGTCTCTTTTAGGAGACACCATTCATCCATTTAAGACAATTCCTTTTGAATTTCCTGACTTCTTGGATGAATCTCGCATCCAAGACCAAAATCCTAGACGTATAAGAAAAAACATATCTTTCATCATTCTTATCACTATTGAGACGATGCAAGTTTCAGTCTCTAAAATGCGTTCCTACTATTATGGCTTACTTCGTCGGTGCTATTATAAAGGATCACTTTTTTAACGTTATTTGCCGTGCGAACGTTTACTTACTCTCTTTTGATGATAATACTGTAATGCGCTGTTGCAGTCATCATATTCATATCTATGAATATATATTAATTATCTACGTCGCGGCGCTGTAAAAAAATATTAACCCGTTACTCAAAAAGTTTTTCTTACTCAGACTTGAATTTCCACACAAAAACTCTTGAACCAACTGTCTTCACTCAGCAGTAACAAGACATTAACTTTTTTTTTTCTATAACGCCATTTCAGTTTACAATTCTGTGATATAGCACATGTACTGACGCACCTCAGTATGTGCGAAAAATGGTGACATTTGATGACCTTTTCTTCAAGCAGTTCTGTGGAATGAAATTTCTCACAGCTGAAGGATACTCGACTGCAAAATAAATGACAGAATGAAATCTGTTTTTGGAAACTGCACAATATATATATATAAAATTATGGTGCAGTTCGAAAATAGGTAAGATATTCTAGAGCAGAAGATCCTAGAGAGACTAATGTTTGTGATCGTAAAGGTCCAATTAGACACTTTCTGCAGTCGACACGACCATCAAGAAGCAGTTGACTGTATGATTAGAGCCAGAAATGAAAACGCAAAGAAAGCAATGGTGTCCCCAACCTTTAAACGCTTGAGACTTTTGCAGAGATTTGTGACTAGAGATGAATCGTGGGTCAACAACCACCACGGCTCAGAAAACAAAGTGTAGTCAATGGAGTATTGGCACAAAACTCTTTCAAGTCCAAAGAAGTTTGAAGTTATCGCCCCAGTGAGAGAGGTATTGTTAATTAGTTTTGGGACGTATAGAGTGTAGTTCACATGGAATTTCTGAATCAAGGACAAACATGTTTCAAGTGTAGTGGCTCAGAATACTCTACTCTGTCAGGTTCGGTGTATAGAGACCAAGTACTGTAGCCCAACAATGCGCGCCTTCACAATATTCGCCAAACTTAACATGCCTTAGTAGAACTGAAACTTCCAACCTCACCGCTTCCTGAGTTCAGTTCGGATCTTGCGTCACTTGACTATCTTTTGTTCCTTCACTTCAAGAAGTAGAAAAGAAAGTATCATGTTAGTGATGAATAAAAATGGCAAGTATCTCCCGTGATGCCGCGAAAAGTCACAGGAACTCTTCGCCGACCGTCACAGGAACTCTTCGCCGACCGTCACAGGAACTCTTCGCCGACCGTGTGCGCCAACTGGTCCCAAGTTTTCAGCTCTGTATTGATGGTAATAGTGCCTATGATGAAAAACAATGACTTTTGTGTGAAATGTAAAGCTTGTCTTTAGTGTTTAATTTATGTGTGTGCTATGAAAAACTAAAAGTCCCGACCTAACG
Organism: Elysia crispata; assembly: GCA_033675545.1. Lineage (NCBI taxonomy): Eukaryota > Metazoa > Mollusca > Gastropoda > Plakobranchidae > Elysia > Elysia crispata. The sequence continues at coordinate 190,556 of JAWDGP010004080.1, read as the reverse complement.
TAACTTATTTATCTGCCCACCCTCTTTAGAGAGTTAACTTAAGTCCATGAGGTATTTGGAAACCAATCAAATGATAAATTTGGATTACTGTTTTTGCAACATGCAATTTATTGCTGGACATTACAAGCAATGTGGAGCCGGATATCACAGCTTTAGCCTCTCTGTTTTACAGTGTATCGTGCGTTTAGGGATTTGATAGTGTTGCTTGTTCTTGGTAGTCACGGCTCCTCGCATGTTTCATTTTACATCAACTAAAGCTGAACACCCTATGATTCACTGCGTCATTTCTCATAAATTCTTCATTCTCAGCAAAACAAAATTTTGGAGGAACTAAAGTCCTGATTAAGCAGATCCCCAGCCCTCATTCCTTTTTAACCCCATTACCGCCACTGTCGTTCCAAGAAATACCACATGCTTTTCTTCCTTTCTTTTTTTAAAACAATTATTTCATTTACTATTTTTTTGCTTTTTTATTATGATAATCCTGATATTTTTGTTCAGGTTTTATCAAAAACCAATCTTAGCTCGTCCTCTTTGGACCCAATAAAGTCGATCTTGTTAGAGACAAAGTTGTGTGGAATGTCGAAAACCTCCATATATCTCTGGCAGTCACGCACCAACCCCGTAATGAACACGAGAGGGTAGAGAGTAGACAGCTTGCTCCTGCATGCGTTTGTTTTTAGGTGCATATTTCTATAATCTTCATTCATTGTTTAACCCCAAGGTCTAAGTTCATTCAATTTATTCTATTTTTTTCCGAAGATTGGCCAGAGATAACATATATCACTTACATAATCATTATCATCACTTCCAATTAAACCGATAACTAACCAACGCAGGTCACAGGAGAGCTTGGCTGTTTTAAAAAATATGAAGTGAAGGTCTAGACCTATATTAAGTCTATATTAAACACCGGTTTCTAAAGGATTAAATGTCCGAAACTCTATACGTTAATAAGGAATTACGGCACATAATTTTATATAGTTTGAAATTTAAATCTGATTTTGGAATTAAACTCTCCTTAAAAACTAGGCCTAGTCTGTAACGAAGTCCAATTGTTTTGAAAGAAGACCATTGGAAATCAATGAAGCGAATATCAAAAATAGGCCCGTATCTTATTCAGAATTGATCACATAGGTATCGGTTGACACCAATTCAGGCAACGCAGATGTAAATCTAAACCAGCTTATTAACTTTTACTATTTTTAGTAGGCCTATATTTTAAACCGTTCAATATAGCATGCAGATCTAGATATATGTCACTTGGTGCATCTCCATGGCAACGAGTCTATTGTAAATAGTTTTGTAAATAAAGGAATTCGACTAATCGTGTGGTGTATTCAGTAAAGAAGTTGTTTTATACTCATTTAACATCAACAATTTTTGTCAAGAATTGAGAATTAGCGGTTTATAAGATAAAATTGATACTTTACGTAATGCCTTGGGCAATTACAGGACATATGCCTTGAATTCTAAATGGAGCTTTATATGGGACATAATAATTAATTTTATAGCGACACATTAAATATAATTATAGGGTCCCATGCTCCTCACTCAAGAACTCTCCTTGCCAGAGTCTGATCAAAGTTTAGAATGCTTTAGCTAGGGCAATTTTTGGCATCGCAGATTCGAAACAAGAACTTTTGCTGTGTTCCACGATATCGACATTAGAGTGAAATCAGTGTCTTTTGTGTGATTAGACGTTGCGATAAGCACGAATTATTATTTACTTACCAAATTGCAAAATTAGATTAACCAGTTAATAAGTTTTTCTAGAAGTATATTATAAAAATGATGAATAATTTAACTATACCTATGCCGCTTATAAAATAGCAGTTAGGGGATCTTATATAATATAAGTATCAATGTTCATACGTCAAAGAAAGAGTTTGTTGAGTAAGATGGAAGTTCACTTCAATTCAAATCAGATGTATAGAGTGCCTCAATCTTGTAAGGCTTTGAGTACAAGAAATAGATGCCATGGAAACTGCTGTGACCACTCAAATTATGTATTATGTATAGTTATTTCTATTATTTTATGATGTAATAATTATAATCTATTTTGAAAGCGATATTAAAAGAAATTAATCATCAGCTTTACTTTGAAACGAAAACATGTTTGTAAATCATGGATGTCTAGACTGATGTCTTTCAGAATGAATTTTTTTCACTCGGTTGATCTAATGAAGAATCTTGAGGTGAAATAGAGTAGTTACCAATATAACTTATAAGATAAATCAACAGTTAATTTTTTAATCCTTTTTTTTTAAGTCTCAACTTTGATTTAAGCGTTACATGATTTTGAGGTATAGATTGCTTTTGAAATCTTACAAAATACTTCAATTTCGCTTTAAGCAAACTTGTCATTCGTTTTCCATGAAAAGTTGTTAATCATCAAGGCAAATTATGAACAGTTTGTAGGTATATGTCGAGATTATTTATTTTATTATCAGATTAATATGTTTGCTTCTTGCCACATGCGGAAAAGTAAAGTAGCAAAAGAAATAATGCAGAAGTTTGCTGATGTGGGAGATGTGAGCTTCCAAGTATGTTGGTTTTGTTTTGTTTTCAATATATCGGAATAGTATATAAGGATTCATATTCAATTTGCAGATACTTCCTCTACAAATTATACACTTAATTCCATTCTCAGTGTTGATTGAATAACAGTCAAAGGTTAAAAAGCATATTTTATTGGGCATTCGAACAATCCTAACAGAATAACGTTTGTGTTCTGTGGTTACTGTGAAGTTAAAGCTCACACATAGAAAACAAGCTACAACCGAAACCAAGATGACTTCAACACCTGAGACTGCGACGCCTGTCGCCCCGACAGACATGTACTCAAGGCTTGTAAGTATGCTAGCTGCAAAAGCTTATAATAAAATTATAATAAGGAGACTTTTCTCCCTTAAGTGCGATTCCTATAAGAGATTAAAAAAATGTAATGTTATCAAGGAAGAAAGCATGTGAAGACTTAACTATCAATAATATTGATATATTTCATACAGCTTTTATTATATTATCTTGTCATTTTTATAAACATGTTTGATTTTCATTCTTTTTCTTAAAACAAGTTTACCTACAAGTCTTAGGTATAATTATGTCAAGATATAAATTGGTGAAAATTGATATATGTTTCACCAAAAGAATAAATTTTCATGTAATACAATAATCCACAGGCACATTTGTGTGTGTTTGTGGGGGGAGGAACGGGTGGAACAGAAGAGAGAGGGTGAAAAAAAAAAGGGGGGCTATCTCAGAGTCATGCGTGTGTCGCCTTCTTTCGGCGGAGCTGTGAGAGACGAGAATCTTTTGTGTCCTAGTGGCCATACTGTTATTGAGAGAGTCGTTTATCTTGAACCGACAGCCAGACAAGATGAGACGCATGAATCTGTAGCTAATACAGCGTTTGGCATTTTGTCTAGTTTTTTGGGTTTGGTCAACTTGAGGATGAAGATTTTGATACCAAACAGATTATCAAGAACAACGTTACAGAGTTCCGTTGCGAGTGCGCAAAGTCATATACAAAATATTAAATGCAAACCAAATAGTCTGATTTGAATCCTGTTGATCGCAAGCTGTCGCTAAATGGGCACAATGTGGCGTTCGAAATAAATCCGGAAATCATTTGCAATAAGTATTTAGGTAATTTTTTTATGCGTGAGTTTGTGCTCGAATATTTCGATCGGTTCGTTTTATAAGGCTTTGAGTGAAAAGATAGGAGCCCTTATAATTAGACAGATATGTCGGTTTGTCATAACAAGCTAGGTGACTTTGGTACAGTTATGGCTTTCTTCGTCTTAAAACTATCACCCCTGTTAGAATGAGAACAGACAAAATATAACACAATTAAAGCACTACCAATATCTATTGAAATAAAGGCGACACCATCATGAGTAAACTGAAGGATTATTTGGAAATTTTGAATATTATTTATGGCCATTTATGTTGATAGTCTAGAAACAATCCAAAGCAAAAGAACGTTTATCAAATTTCTAGGAACATCTTGTGATCCTTAGGTTGAATTTTGATGATTTTATACTTTTGCCCAATTAACCTTTGGTATTTGTAACTTAAAGATTGCAGTGATTTGTGAAGTTGAACTTCCGCTTTTAGGTCTGCAGATCTTTCGTCGAGGAATAGGGGCTTATGACGTCGATAAAATCATGAGTTTTCAACCAGATCTTTTATGCTTCAACCTTCTCGTTGGAGGCTAATTTTTTTTATAATAATAGAAAAAATTATGCACAAGATTATGTGAGAGTGTAGGTCTAATTTTAAAAAAATAGCGAAACTTATATTAATGAAATTGACTTCTTTGCCTTTAAACCTCAAAACCTTTAAGACTCCTTGAGAGAATGAAAAAAAGCTTGGTAAATAAACTCTCATAATAGAGTCTATCTCTGATAGACCTGGGCACAGAGCTGCAGTTTAATTGGATATTGACTTAAGTTACATATTTCAGGAGAGACATGACGTTGGTAGATCTTTTGTTTCAAACGAAATACACGGGAGGCAACCGCGGCCAAGTACACAGAACATTCAATAAACATCAACTTTATTACAGCCCTTTACCATAATATGAATTTTTTGTTACTGGTTACACAATAGAAGTGTTTTTCTTTGCTTTTGCCAAGTAAACATTTTCTCAAATATCAAAAAAGAGTACCGAATTGTATATTTCGCATATTTTATCTATCTGGAGTCCGTTTCATCATCATGTTCATAAAAAAAAACTCTTAGCTTGCTATTAAATCTGATTTCTTAGTATAATTGATATTTCAATCTAAAACGGTTCAAATACATGTCCATCATCATTAATGTTGTACGTGCTAAGCCGTTGAAAGAATTATATTGATCGAACCATCACGCTGCACTGTAGTTGGAGGCAGCGAAATGGTGAGAAGCTTGACATGATTCGAGTTCTGTACGTGACATTTTGATATGATCAGCATAGCTGTGGGTGCTTGTACAATTATATTCGAGTTCTGTACGTGACATTTTGATATGATCAGCATAGCTGTGGGTGCTTGTACAATTATATTCGAGTTCCGTACGTGACATTTTGATATGATCAGCATAGCTGTGGGTGCTTGTACAATTATATTCGAGTTCTGTACGTGACATTTTGATATGATCAGCATAGCTGTGGGTGCTTGTACAATTATATTCGAGTTCTGTACGTGACATTTTGATATGATCAGCATAGCTGTGGGTGCTTGTACAATTATATTCGAGTTCTGTACGTGACATTTTGATATGATCAGCATAGCTGTGGGTGCTTGTACAATTATATTCGAGTTCTGGTAAACAGAATACTGGGCGAAAGAAATCAGTCATTGGGACATGTATTGATTCTCATCTATGTTTCGTCGTGACATCTTTAATGTTTGTGTATGTCACTAAGAGCACCTTGTGCTGTTGGTCGCAATAACAAAATAAGAATTGAATTCTCTCTTTTTCTGGCACTCCTGCCTCTTTCTTTGCAGCTGTTCTCCTCAATGCTTTTTTTTCTGACTAGTTCAAACTATAACAGTTCCCCCCCCCCCTCCCGCCTTCCTTTGTTTTCAATCTAACTCTCTCTATTTTCTTTAATTGCTTTCGTTCTCTCTCTCTCTCTCTCTCTCTCTCTCTCTCTCTCTCTCTCTCTCTCTCTCTCTCTCTCTCTCTCTCTCTCTCTCTCTCTCTCTCTCTCTCTCTCTTGTTCTCAATCGCTAACCCTTTTTCTCTTTCAACCTATTTTTGTTTCTTTTTCTCGCTCTTGCTCCCTGTCTGTCTGTCTGTTTGACTCTCTCTCTCTCTCTCTCTCTCTCTCTCTCTCTCTCTCTCTCTCTCTCTCTCTCTCTCTCTCTCTCTCTTTCTTTCTCTCTCTCTCTATCTATCTATCTATCTATCTATCGCTATCTATCTATTTATTTATCTATCGATTTTCTATCCCTCTCTATTCCTCTCTCTCTCTCTCTCTCTATTTTTTTTTTTCCTCTCTCTGTCTCTCCCTTTCTATTTCACTCAATCTTCCCTTTACCTCTTTGGATCTGCCTTGCACTTTATCAAAAAATTTCACTGGTTAAAGTTCTACAATACTTTTCACTAATGCCATTCTAGCGCAATGATAAGTCAAAGTGGCTATAAGTTGTGGTCAGGTCACCATTGATAAGATAATGTTTCACACAGCTACGAGCTTATTCAGAAGTTTTATCTCTATTGACTGAATGAAAATCGGTCCCTCTTTAAAATGAAAATAAAGAGGGACCTGCAAAGTGTATATGTGGATGATTTTCCAGAACGCTATGGCCAATCCCAAAGGGCACTGAGGTTTTATCTGCTATGTCAAGTACAGATTAGAACAGATTCTAACAATGTTTTATTTACAGCATTTAAAACTGAGTTGGAAGGATGAACATAAAGCGTAAAATCAGATCTTGGCGCGAGATCTGCTCTCTGAAACGCCTTATTTCATCATAATGTTTTAAAAGCGGGACTGGGGACGGGAAAAAGAGGACAAGGGGGGCTGGGAGAAGACAGTAAGTGTTACAGAGAGTAAAAGAGTGGAGTGGAGAGAGAAAGCAGTAATAGAGGAAATTAAGGAAAAGAGAAGGTAAGAAGAAAGTTAACTATGGAGAGATAAAGATCGACGGACAGATTTTTTTTTTAAATAAAAGGGGGGGGGGGGGGATAGAGAGAGAAAGGGCATGGAGGGAGGGTGTGCGAGAAAGGCAAACAAGAAAGAAGTGAAGTTTAAAGGAGGAGGAGAGATGGACAAGAGAAAGATGGAGAGAGAGAAAAAAAAACATGAACAAAAAGAAACCTAGAAAGATGGAGAGAGAAAAAAAAAACATGAACAAAAAGAGCATAGAGTGAGGGAGATCGAGAATTGAGACAGTTAAAGAGAGAAAGGAAGAAGCAGAGAAAGAGAGAGAAGGAGTAACATAAACATAAAACGGGACTGAAGAAGATAGGAAGCGGAGATAAGCAAAAAGAGAAAGGGGAAGTCAAATAAAGGAAACAAGATATCGAGATAAAATAGAAGGCGGAAAGTGTCGGAAAGAATGGAGAGAGGGTGAAGGGAGCGAAAAAGAAAGAAAAAGAGAACAAGCACCCAGCAACACAGACAGGGAGAAAGAAAAAGAGAGCAAGCATCCAGCAACACAGACAGGGAGAAAGAAAAAGAGAGCAAGCATTCAGCAACACAGACAGGGAGAAAGAAAAAGAGAGCAAGCATCCAGCAACACAGACAGGGAGAAAGAAAAAGAGAGCAAACATTCAGCAACACAGACAGGGACAGTGAAGCCAAGATTGGGATAAAGAGAAAGGTAGAGCTAGTAGCAGAGAGAAGGAAAGAGAAGCGGTAGATAAAAGAGAAGGAAGGTAGAGACTAAGATAAAGAAATAACGTGCACTAAAGAGAGGGAAAATAGAACTAAGTTTTGGAGGTTAGAAGAAGAGGCAAAAAAGGTATTCCCAACGGAAAACTAAAAAAAAAATGAAATAAAATAAGTAATGCATATATAAATTTATTAATGTGTTCTAACTTTGCGATATGTCACCCAAACAAAGCTGTTTCTTAACTAGTAATAAATTCTTCCCCTGTGCCAGTATAATTATCTCATGATCACGCTCAGGACAAGCTGGTCTAAACATCGACACGCTCCATAGTTTGGTGACGATGACTTTTCTCTTCACCTGTGCAACTCTAAGTAACATTCAGCAACCAATATCGATCAAAAGTGTCCACTGTATAGATCATTAGAGAGAAAGAACCTCTGGCTTTGACACAATCAAAGGACAGCTGCTCTGACGATCCATATAGTACAACAAAATCCATCTAAAATTTTAGGATAGTGATCCGAGTACAAATTAGAGGATGGAGAAGCCTCACATTTACACATGTAGATGTAAGAATTTAAAATTAAAAAAAAAAATATATATATATATATATGTATGTATATATATATATATATATATATATATATATATATATATATATATATAATTATATATATATACACAAACACAAAAACACATATTTAGTATTAATCGTTTTGTAAAATTCTTCTTTTTAACTTTCATGGCCTAAAGTTGCTAAGTTTCTAAACCTGTTTACTATAATAGTTTACGTAAATATTTGGTTTTTTGGTTTTTTTTTATTTTGTCTCTTCCAGGTTGGATACGTGTATGTCTTCAACTTGATTGTTGGGAGTGGTGCCTTGACCATGCCGTCTGCATTTGAAGAGGCTGGCTGGCTCCTCAGTCTTGTCGCTATTGTTATATTGGCTTTCATGGGGTAAATTACTCTCCTGAAAACACATTCACAAAAGTTCACAGCAGTTTTATAATGCGAATGAGGAAATATAGATTGGGGAAACTATAACATAGTTCAGGGTGAAGAATTCTAAAGCTTGAGCTGGCAAATTAATCGAGATGAAAAATAACTGCCCTCAGTAAAGGTGAACAAACCTGCAAATGGAGGAATTAGTGTTATGATAATCGAGATATTCACAGAACACCGAACACATAATGAAAGGGTTGAAGAAGGGCAGAGCATGGAGATGCGTTCCAGGAGTTAAGATTAAATCGATCAAACTGACAGAGTTTGTTATGTATCCAAAGCGGGATCAAACTTTGCCTGTAACCAGTTATCAGGATTTGGGCTTGTAATATTGTTAAAAAAAAAATTCCAGTTATAATATTAATTCTTCTATAACTGTATATTGACTCTCTCTTTCTCTAGTTTCTTGACTCTCACTTTTATGATAGAGACTATGGCGATTTCCAATGCCAAAATGCGATTGAAGAAGACCTCGATTCAAGAAAATCAGGTAAAATAATATTATTTTGCACCATTAAGTCACTTTTCAATATAAAATAATTGGTTAAGACGTCATTAAATAATTTTTGAAATGTTATTATTACTATTTTTGAATCTTTGGGCATACAATTGACTCGGCCTATATCAGGTGTAGATGTCTGTAAGGCTCTGATGTCAGAGGGCAATAATGCATTATTGCCTTTGGAGTGAGAAAACGGGTGTACCTACATCGTGTTAATAATATATTGAAATGAACTTCAGTAGACACAAACTTTATATGTCCATTTTTCAGAGAGGCTTTTGAGAAACAAGCTGTACATTAATAATTCGTAGATTTCAACTATAGGAGCTTTTGTTTACTTTTTATTTTTTATCATGGCTCTAGAAATTTATGAATAACATTTTCATAAAAGATTTCTTTTTAGTCTTAAATATAAAATGTAAGCGTATATGAAATTTGCTGTAGCCCTGAGTAAGACAAAAAGAATAGACTGAGTCAGCTTGTAGTTGTGATAAGCTTATACAGCTGAGTTACGAAAGCCAGTTCTAGTTGTTCATTGATAGGGTGAGAAGTCGCGATGTCAATGCTGGTTCTACGCAATCTTACAAGAGGGAGCAGACTTTACTCATTACTGATCAGTCACAACCGTTACAGCAAGGGTTGTGGCACATGATAATTATTCAGATCAAGATGGTCTTCATTGCTGTAAAGAGAGGATATATTATAGAATGTCTAGGGAAAGATGCATCAAGACAGTTTTTTTTTTCTTATTCCAATTTTAAATATTGATATATTTTTCAGCGTATTTAAGGCAAGCATTATACGAAAACTGTTCTTATTCCTTTTCATTTTTTTTTGTCACAAAGTGATCTTGAATATAAGAACAATTTTTAGAGTTTTATTCTTTATTATGTCTGTATTTGACTCGTATATTTTCCACTTCACTTGAGTAGCAAAAAAGAACCTGAACCATATTTTTATGAAAGACTTTACTCAAATAAAGAGATTAATGGGGTAGTAAAGAATGTAACCGTAGTGAGAAAAAGTACGTCTAAGAGATGTTGTTATCATTGTGCAGAAGCGAGTAATCATAGCAAAACCATTTTCATCACATAGAAAGAGACTGTGGGCAAGTCCATCAACTCCGGTCCAGTGGAAACTCAGCCGCTTTTACTTCAAGGAAAGGAACAAGGTATTGAGATCAAGAGATTGAAGTATAAAGCTATCCTGCTAGAAAATCCATTATTTTTTTTTTTTAAGTTAGAGGTACATCTTAGTGTAGTGATAGCCAGGTTTTTAAAAATCGGTTATCTCTTTAAAACCTAATGTTTTGTTTGTTGCTGGTTTTTGTTTTGTTTTCTTTTCTTTTCTTTTCTTTTTAAGCTTGATCAGTCATTTACAATTTGAGTTGAATTGCTCGTAATATTATTCCTGTAATTTTTTACATATAATTATTACTAAAAATAAGTATTTGTTGTCCATACTAAACTGCTGATTTTTCTCCAATCTCATATGATATATTTTGAACAAAAGATGATCTAAGAGATTCTCCTTATAGCACTCTTTGGTTACAGTTTAGTTTCTACTGTAAATCTATTTATATCAATTTCCACACTTTTTAGAATCTCTAACTCGCAGCCAACTAATTTAATTATCTCTTTCAGTTGATTACTCTTTATATAGCAAGAGAGCGGAAAATGCTCTTGATTCATCACAATGATGGATAAAGGTTGAAGATGTGTCCCATGGTCTATGCCAAAACTGGAACAGAACGGGGAGGCATAATTTTTTTTTTATCGCAAATAGGATATTCCTGTAGAGGTAAAAAACGAAAGCACATTAAGGAAGGAGGATAGAATTTTCCACCTTGATTATGAACCTAACAAAAGGAGAGGAGATCACCTTCAAGGTAATCGTGTCGGCGTCTGATATTGCCTTTACTGCCAAAATTCGTGTCATCACACACAGGACACAACAACTGCATGCCGCACAGATTCACATTTTGCCACTCTGCTCGGTGTTCGGCCATGCTAACCAAAAGGCAATTCTCCACAATTTTCAAGAATGAGCATTATTAAAGGTCCACTGCAGCTCCGCTCTCCTCATAATCATGAGGCAATGCGGACAGGAGAATACACGTCAGAAACTAAGACCACTGTCTAATAGGAAGATGAAGAGTAAGAAGGGAGAATTACAAAAATTTCGTCAATGCTTCATCTAAATATATCAGTTTGCAGACAAGCGAACATCAGTAGCAAAAAAGCTGAAAAAGGGGGGAAATCTTGCAAAGAATATTGGCGCTAAAAGAACTCTGAAGGTTCGTGGGAACACTCAATAGATAGTGCTATCGTAATGACAGAGACCAATTTCTTTTTTAATTAAAAAAAAAAGAGGTTAAAGTTCATAACAAATAAAACCTGTTTTTGGCACTGTGCTAATTAACGTTAAAACTGGAAGAATATAAGAATACATGTGAAATGAGGAAGATTTTTAATTTTCATTACGCAGAGCTAATCAACATTCTTTCCAACACTGGTACGATAACTGGTGACTTCCAGTTACTGAAAAGAAAAAATATATTGACACATTCTCTAGTTCATCGATCATGAAGAAACTTTCAGCTTGTTAAAATATTACAGAAGACCTTTCGGAATCCCAATAATTAGGCCTAGGAGGGATTGACAGCTGATTTACAAAAACTTTGAAAAATTGTTGGTAGGAGGAAAGTTGGGAAGTTGAAAAGCTTATAAAAAATAGTACTATCAAGTAGGTTTTTGGGACATTTTTACTAGAATGTAGCCTTGCACAATTGTGAAATTATTCCAAACCGCATTTTTTAGAGAATTCTTGAATGATCAACGGTAGTGGGCATGAAAACGGCGCTTTCTGGAGTTTGTCAAACTCAATGTAAATTCACATGAATATCGTAACACGCAATGGACGAGCAAAGACAGTGGAATATCCCACCAAGACCTTCCAGCAGAAAATTCTGAGACTATATCAAATAACAAAAAAAAAGACATATAAGCCGATAGGGGAAGCCTCATGATACAGGAAAAAAAACTAAAAGCTATTTTGAAGAATCGTACAGCCATGCTGTGCCGAGAAGAATTGGCCAACAATTTTTTTGTTTGTTTTTGAACAACCATATTTTAAAAAAGCATCATGTTTCCTAGTGAAAGAGAGCAAAAATTTCAGATTGTGCTTGAAATCCGTGCTATCACATTCTGTATTGGAGAAATTTAGAACGGCATGAAATACGAATGTTTTCAAATTGAAAGTCTCATGTTCTTCATGTGGACGGAGAAAAGAAAATGCCGCATACGTTTAAAAGTGGCCCTGATGCTCCAGTACAATGTCTCGTCTTGTATTTGAGTTTATTTCAATTGAGAGGACTTGAGCCCAACAAGTTAATAAATAAAAATATAGAAACGATCCTTATTACAGTATTGTTAAATTTCATTTGCCAAACATTGTAAATTCTCTCTCTCTCTCTCTCTCTCTCTCTCTCTCTCTCTCTCTCTCTCTCTCTCTCTCTCTCTCTCTCTCTCTCTCTCTCTCTCTCTCTGATTCCTCTCTTTCTTTCTCTCTCTGTCTACCTCCTCTCTCTCTATCTCTTTCTCTCTCTTTCTGTCTACCTCTCTCTTTCTCTCTGCGTTCGTGAATTTTTTTAATGAGTTTATACTATATCTGTGTTTTAAAAGCTTCAAATTCAAGCATTTCACAATTATTTGTTTTCCAGATCAAATAGACCTATCACCAAGCTTTGAAATAACAACGACGATGGAGATGGTAAATTTCATTCGGCGAAATATTTTATACCTAAATAAAAACAAGCTATCCCTTTATTTATTAATATAAGTTTTTAACATTTTAAAGAGCATTCATGAAATGCAAGACCCTTTGCATCGCGTTTTAAACCATTTAATTATCATTTCATCTAGAAATGTGAAAAAAAGTGATTTAAAAGGGCATATTTCTAATAAGTACCAGATATTGTTTATAATTTGTTTAAGTAGTTCAACTCCATGGGTCACTTTTACCTGATACATTATTTTATGAAGTTAGTGGATAATCTCATTGGCAGTTTTAAATAAAAATTATAAAAGGTAGATCCAAACTCTTGAAACACTACATACAGCTTAAGTTCTAGGATCAATTAAGATGCAGGAATAACCGAAGATGTTTCAGAAATGTAAAAAAAATATATATAAAACAGTCATTAACTTGAACTCAATGACAATGAACAAAGTAAAAACAATTTTATTTACATAGAAGACGGTTCGCCTTCATTGGCTTCATCAGTAACTTTTCAAAAACATAGAGAATACGATTTAGTCGTGAGTTTCGTTCAACAATTTATATGTACATCAAAATTAAACAATGTGTATGGATTGCCATGCTCAATGTAGTGTCCTTCACTCATTTTTTTTTTTTCATTTTTTTTTTATTTTCCTTTCAGGGGACTATGGCATCAATGTATTTTAATAAAGGTAATCACAGACACTGAACAACTCTTTTTTATTTTGTCATACTGTAAGACTGCTTCATGTTATAATTCAAGTTCTAAGTGATTTTTAAAAGAATCAAGATTTATAGTAGATCAATTGGAAGTGTACATTTGTGGGCTACTATAAGTATTACATTGAGAATTAAAATCCTGTGAAATTCAAAAGCTGCTCCATTGGAAATCTTAGGAACATTGTAGAAACTGTTTGTTAGTGGGGCTTATACCTTGACACAGGCCAAGGATCAGTGCGGCTGAGTTAGAAACATGAGTAAGAGAACGAAGAAGACATGAACGTCGAAAATAAAGAGTTTTAACACGAAATTTTGGAAGATAATCAATTAAATGGATATGACATAAGTAGTAAGTGTTATTTCTTTTTTAAGAGCAAAATAAACGTCAACAAGATAATATAATAGCTAAAATGGGCTTAGAGTTATGGCAATGCTAAATTTATAGCCTAAAAATTATAGCCTTATCTCACCTTTATCTTTATTTTCCTATAATTCCCAGTCGGCTTCGTGTTGTTCAACTTGTGTATCATTATCTACTTGTATGGAACTCTCGCTATTTATGCTGTTGCCGTACCAAAGTCCTTACGAGATGTGGCCTGGTAAGCAATGAAATCTGAAATCTGAAATGGTTTCAAAACAATATCTTACCGAATTTAATTGTTTAACGCGCCTCAAAATATCGCTCAGAATATTGTAACAGTTCGAAGTTATAACCTTTGCCCACTTTACAGTTTTATGGGACTTCTCACGGTGTAACAGAAATGGTTCGTCTTTGTAATTACACATTGTATTAAAGTGTTCGAAGGATTGTAGTCCTCCAAGGCAACTTTAAGTTGGAGATACACTTCGCTCATGTAGGAAAGGAGAAATCATTTATTGTGTGACTAAAGAGATGTAAAATATAAATCGTAATGGAATTTCAGCACACACGAAGTGGGTGGATGCAAACTCACCCAAATTATGAGAGGGAATAGAGAGAGAGAGAGAAAGAGGGAGGGGGGGGGGGGAAGGACGCTATCCCTTGATTTCAAGAACCAAACATTTTATGTTGTTTTCCCAACAAAACGGTTTTTCCGAGTCTCAAGTAGCACCAAATCTGTGAGGCAGATCTTTTTTTACACAGGAGTCGTGTCTGACAAATTATTACAACAAAATTCACTCTAACCTCATCTGTAGAACTTTTAGAAAATCAAACTAAACTGGAGCTTTCCTATTAAAACTTATATCCTGTTTATACTTTGTATGAGCAAAATCTGCGATCATATTTACATTTATATAAAAATTAAAATTATGGAAACAGGTGTGTAAATTGATCGATAGTTTTTACTTGTAATTGTAACTTATTCTTGTTCCCTTGATATTCTTTGCTGTCTCAATTAAGGTATGGTGTAATGAAGAGTATAATTAATCAGTTTTTTAGCCCATCTTCGTTTATCTTTACATTTTGTTCTACTGTTTACCTCCATGCACACACAGCGCATACGAGCCAGAGAACTTTTCCTGCAACCAGACAAAGTCAGAGAGTGATCATTGCTGGTCAGAGAATGTGCCGATAACTAGAATGGATGCATACAGAATCTTTGTGGTTGGTAATTTTTCCCTGTGTTAGTGTTAATCTTACCTATTCTAATTGGATTTTTTTTCAACCCAGTATTTTCTTTCAACTGAATAAAAATATATCCAAGCGTTTGTATGGTTCTGTGTAACTATTTCAAATACTTTAAAGAATGTTGAACAATGTTTCTTTGTAGAAAAAACCTGTTTTATTAAAAGTATTAAAGATAAAATATGCCCATTTCTTCAATCAGACTCTAATAATTTATTAATTCATGTAGCATCCATTTTATGTTGGAAGAAATCATTTTATTATTTTCTTTTTCTTATTATAGGCAGGCTTCATTACTAGAGTTCTAATCCAATTATCAAATTATTCCAAGTAAGATATAACATATTACACATCGCTTTTCGCAGTCGATCACTTTAAATAATTGTACTACTAGCTTAAACGTTGTATTATGTTTTATTTCATCACTTTTTTACTCTTCTTCAATATTAGGCAGCCTTTGGGTTATTGTTGGGTCCTTTCACTTTCTTCAGTGTGCAAAAGACTAAGTATATGCAAGTTTTCACATCATTGACAAGATGGGTAGGTTAGTATCACAGTTGGTTGTGCTTCTTTATCAATGTAAATGAATAGGCATTTGAATGATCAACAGAATGTTTTATAATTTTTTTTAAATACCTTGAGCTGGAATGGATATGTGAAAACATATGTGTCGCCACGTGAAGAAATCGAAACAGCTACTGTTTATTTACAGACGGTAAATGTAGATTTTCAAATGTATAAGTTTATCACAATTTTTTTTAAATTTTGATATAATGAAATAAACAAGTGAAGACACCTTCAATGTTTCTCTAAATTTATATTTTGAGGCATCAAGCTCAATCTGGGGCTTTTCTAAAGACTGCTCAAACCAGAAATAAACAAGTAAATATTTATTATTAAAGTGAACAGTTAATTTTGTATTTTCCAAATATTTACTCAAAGATCCTTCTCAATGCTTAATATAAGGATATTTTTAGATCAACCAAATATTGTCTTGAAAACTCCATTTATTCATAAATATTGGATGATGTGCGTCTAAAGGGATCATTCATAGGTTGTGATTTTACAGAATTAGCTAACTTTTCTATTTTCTTGTAATCGGAATATCGAAGATCGAAGAGAGACCTTAGCAGAAAAATAAACACTATTACCGCTATATTATTCAACGAAAGTACAACTTTTGTTAATATGTTATCTGCACATATTTTTTTTATTTCAAGGTCCATGTCAATAGACATCGTTTAATAAGTTGAAATAAAAAAAAAAGTGTTATTACACTCCCTCTTCATTTTATCATTCATCATAAAAAAATTCATTAAAACAATAACATTATAGTGAGATAAATAGAGTAAAGGAAAGCAATACCGCTAATAAAGTAATATTAATATTTACAAACAAGTGTGCAGTCATTAACAGAAACTGATTTAAGGCTACGAAATAACTCTGCACGTGGGATATTTACAATTCAGGTTTCTTTTTTAAGACTATTTGAATTTAATTTATTTTTATATCAAATATTACCTGATTGTTAATAGACACTTAGTGAAACCTCTCTCCTTCTTTCTCTCTCTATCACTCTTTCTCTCTCTCTCTCTCTCTCTCTCTCTCTCTCTCTCTCTCTCTTTTTTTTTTCCTTGCCTTTTCTTCGTCCTCTTCTTCTTGTTATTGTTCTCGTTCATAATCTTGTTCTTGTTCTTTTTCTTCTTCTGTTTGTCTTGACTCCCCCTTCATCTTCATCGCTACCATAATCGCCATCATGATCACTATGAATTTTTTCCTCTTCGTCTCTCTCTCTCTCTCTCTCTCTCTCTCTCTCTCTCTCTCTCTCTCTCTCTCTCTCTTCCTCTCTATCTATCTATCTATCTATCTATTTATCTATCTATCTGTCTATCTCTCCCTCTCTCTCTTTCTCTCTCTCCTTTCTCTCTCTCCCTCTCTATCTATCTATCTCTCCGTCTCTCTCTATCTATCTATCTATCTATCTATCTCTTATGTAGTCTACACACGCACTTAAATTCATACAGACAAACATAACTTATATGTAAATGTATGTATGGGAGAGGGAGGAAAAGGGTTTAAGTTGGACATAAAAAATTTGCGAAAGTTCTTTCGGACATTTCAGGTTGTTGGATTTTTTTTATTATTATTTCTTTAAAGTCTTCTTTCTCCTACATCTGGATTATATAATCGAAGGTGAAGCATTGTGAGAATAACTGATTACGCATGATACTAGATATTATTTTTTTTATTTGATTTTGTTTCTCTTTATATTCATTTATTTCTATTACTATTCCAGCTTTGATTACTATGATTGTATTGGCATTGATTCGGCTGGGCAAAGGCGAGGGTAGAGGACGGCCCGAGGTCGCCAATCTGTCTGGCATTCCCTCCTTGTTTGGTGTTTGTGTCTATAGCTTCATGTGTCATCACTCTCTTCCATCCATGGTGACCCCAATCAGGAACAAGTCTAAGCTATTGGTTCTGTTACTTGGTGATTTCGCTACCATTTTGGTCTTTTACTTGGTTCTAAGGTAAGGAATCACTTGCTGGGTTTTAGGCTGGTGTTTTGTTGTTGTTGTTGTTGTTGGGTTTTTTTTTGGTCATGTCTTAAATTTGTGAGAGGTAAAATGTAATTAGAATTAACTAAATAAACTTTTTCTGTCAAAGGGCAGCGTTGATTTGACTCTCTATTTTATTAACACTAACATTGATATTTAGTTTTCCACTCGAATTTGAAACTGTAGGTTTCTTTTACCTAAAGTGCACAATGCCATAGAACTAAATGATTTTTAAGAAAACTTTATTCGAAAAATTTTTATTCCTTGGCCTGTATTTTATTGCATTGGTTTTATCGTTTTCTTTATCCTCACATTGTCTCGCAGCATGACAGCTATTTTTGCTGTCTCAAGTGGCAGCATTGAAGATTTGTACACTCTCAACTTCCGACCCAATGGCTGTGATCCGCTGACCTCTGTGGTACCCATACAGTATTTCCTGGTTTTGTTTCCAGTGTTTACCCTTTCCACAAGTTTCCCGATCATTGCCATTACACTACGCAACAACCTGGCAACCATGATTTCCATGGCTCGTGCAAACAGCAATCCTGCTACATCTGGAGTCATCACAAGAATTGTGTGTCCCCTGCTGGCTGTGATGCCTCCTATATTGATTGCCCTTGCCACCAACAAAGTGGGGGTCTTAGTTGGAGTTACTGGTTCTTATGCAGGTGCCGGTATACAGTACGTCATACCTGCAACCCTGGTGTATCTAGCCCGCAAAGATGTTGTAGCTAAAGGAGGAGAATATCAACACAGGTCTCCATTCTCACACAAAGGATGGATAGCTCTGGTTTTCACATGGACAATCGTATCAATCATCTTTGTAACTGTCAACCATGCTCTATAAGCGCGAGGAAGCGACTTAGTTTACTTAGAAGATTCAAATAGCCGACTTCGTAACGAGAAGTGATGAAGATTTTTGGGGTAGGCAAGACTGCATTTCTTCAGGTTTTGGAAATATTTCATATCAATATACATGTCAGCTTTCTCTGTGTCCTTATTCTGGTAACCAATATGTTATACGGCATTAACCATTACAACTGTATCTCAGATTGTGAGAAGGCCTGTCTCTGCTAGAAAAGTTTAAATTTTGGACTTCTTCAACCATTATCAGCCCAAACCATGATATCCTGTTCTTTTCCTTTTTAATCTTGACACAGTATCATATCTTAATCTTTAGAAACTAACATTCGCTTCTACACCTGATTTTTCTCTCTCTATCTATCTATCTCTCTCTCTATCTATCTATCTATCTTTCTATCTATCTCTCCCATGCGTGATTTTGTTTTTGGGAATTGTAAAGTCCAAAGGTCAATTTTGGGTGATCGTATAGATTATTCTAAAATGTTCCAAGCTGTAAATTTTGGTTTATCATATGTAAAACCATGATAATCTTGTTTTCTTTTAAATATATCTATCGAACCTAGAGGTTTCTGTGGGTTTTTTTTTTTTCGTTTATATTTTGACTTCTATGTTTCCTAATTCAATTATCCAGTTTTGTTTTGTTTGTTTAGTTGAGATTTTTATAGGAAAATATGAATAGGGAATAGAATCAATCTATATTCTTACAAACAAACAAAGAATTAGAAAAAAAAAAAAAAAGCAATGGGCCAGGAGATCTCTTTAGGCAAGAGCAAGCTATCCCCTAAAGGAGTTTGGTTATATTGTCCCTGTGGGGTACAGAAATGGTAAGTTTAATTTTTATAGTATCGTGCATTTTTAACTAATGTTTTTCTTTATTAATTAACTATGTTCTCTTTTGAATCAATAAAACTCCGTTTGCACGTCAACTTTTTTTTATTTTTTTTTTCTGTTTTGCTAATGTTTCACACGTTTTTGTTGTCTTCAGTTTTAAACTGGCACTCTGTAATTGAGAACTTAGAAGTGATCACACTCGGAAGATAAAAGCGAAAATAACAGCCTTAGATTTTGATATCTCCATCTTCAAATACTAGTTCAGATTTTGTTAATAGATTCAAAACTTCTTATGTAATTTTACCGAAAAAGATTGAAAATAAGCTTTTTTGAACGAATTATTTTAAACTTTTTTTTAATTTCTGACTCGCATCATGATGAGTCTGAAAAGTGTTTCGGTGATATAACTCATAAGTCCGATGGTTCTGCGCAATTCTTCCTTTGTGCAATAAATATAGATTCGGAAATGTCTGTTGGAATCTGACCTGTGTCACAGATTTCTTTGAGTAATTTTGTGATCTTATCAATTTCATAGTCTTTAAGGGTTCCTAAAGGTTACACTGATATACTGTGTGGGCCTATTGCTTTGCCTAATTTCATCTTTCTTATTGCTGCCTGGGTCTCATCTTTCATGATGGATGGACCAATAAAATTGCGCTTCATTAAATTGTAATCCTTTTTGTGGTCTTCGAAAAGTTCACCTATGTACTGTGCCCATCTGTCAAGGAATTTTTTTCTTTTTCTAAAATGATGTTACCATACTTTAACTTAAGACATCCTGTGAATGAGCGTGTTTTCTTGCCAGAGGTTTCTTTAATGTTTTTGTACATTGTCTGCTTCGTAGTTCTGCGGTATAGTTCGATCTTTCTGCGTTTGTTATTAATCCACTTCTCTTTTGCTTCATCACATTTTTTTTCTGATTTCCTTAGTATGCAGTGTTTCATATTTTTCTTGATAATTTTTTTACTTGCCTCCTTTATAACCATAAGGTCCAAAATATCCTCAGTCATCCATCTTTGTTTTGTTTTCTTTTCGGCTCTTGGTAATTGTTCCTCTGTTGCTTCTATGATCGCTGCCTTGAAATCTGCACATTTTTTGGTCACTTCGTCAGCTTCTTTTAAGGCTTCAAATTTATTTTGAACAGCCATACGATACTTTTCTCGAAGGGTCTGGTTCGGTTTTAATAAAACCATGTCAAGTTTGATGTTTTAGCTTTACTTCTGGTTTGCTTAAGTTAAGTTTGAATTGAGCAGCCACTAGAACATGATCACTAAAAAGTCTGCTCCAGGGTAAGTCTTTACGGAGAGAAGCGCATTTCTAAATCTTTTACTGATCAGAATTTAATCGACCTGGTTTCTGCTTCCATCACCTAGGCTTTTTCATGTCCATTTCCTTCTTTTTGGTTACTGAAACCATGTGTTTCCTAAAATAAAATTGGTCCTATCATATTTTGTTATCTCCCTTCTCCTACTTTTTATATAGTGTCCAATATCCTTTGACAGTCTTTTCCATGTCTTGGTCCAGCATAATAGCCACTCTTTTCTCATGTTCTGCACTTCTTGATTAGAATATTTCGAACGTTCCTGAGGCTATCTTTCCTGCGCCTTGTCATCTGGCCTCGCTGATGGCTAGATATTAATTTTCATCCTTTTCATTTCTTTTTTTGCTTTCTAACTTTCCTTTTTGTAGCATTGTTCTAACATTTCATGCTGCTTTAGTTGTCTTTAATTTCATTTTGCGCGCAGACGCTTGATGACGATCGGGTGTCACCCGTGGCACATGACCATCACTACCGGAGACTGGCATGCCCGTAGCAGACCACGTATGCACATCGTTTACTTTCTTGTTCGATTTGTGTTGTTTCATGATTATTCTGAGCTGCTCTGTCCTACCATTGCCCCATAAACTGGCGTAATCTGCTTGGCCAACTTTCGTGTTTTGCCATTAGCGACAGCTTGTGAAATTCCTAGCACTCATCCACAATTTGCTTTAGGTGGCTTCATCATAACTCTGATAGGGTAAGGGGGTGGGGGTGAGGGTTGTGTGGGATTTCGGTCTTGCCCAAGGACCTCCCACAGGCTAGCCGAGGGATAGATTGCCTTACTTTCCTTTCTCATAGCTGGCTCTGATCCGTCCCCCATTATGACGATAGTGATGTATAAATAATGGCAGGTATCGCCAATACTGCCGAGAAAGGTCACCAGTAACTCTTCGCTGACCGTGTGCGCCAACTGATCCGACCATTTCAGCCCTGCATCGATCGTAATAGTGCCTATGATGACAAATAATGACTTTTGTGTAAGATGTAAAGGTTTTCTTTGGTGTTTAATTTATGTGTGAGCTATGAAAAACAAAAAATTCTGATTTAAAGGAACTTATTTATCAGCCCACCCTTTTTAGAGAGTTAACTTAAGTGTATGAGATATTTGGAAACCTCAATGAAATGATAAATTGACATTACTGTTTTCGTAACTTACAATTTATTGTTCTACGTTACAAATAATGCGGATATCATCACAGGTTAACGAGACAAGCAGGTGTGCCGACTGTGCGAAAACTAAAAAACTAAAAACTTTAAAAAAAAATCCAAAATTTTTAGGATAGTATATAAGGATTCATATTCAATTTGCAGATACGTCCTCTACAAATTATACGTTTAATTCCATTAAACCATTGTTGGTTGAATAACGATCAAAGGTGAAAAAGCATATTTTATTCGGCATTCGAACAATCCTAAGAAAATAAAGTTTGTGTTCTGTGGTTACTGTGAAGTTAAAGCTCACACATAGAAAACAAGCCACAACCGAAACCAAGATGACTTCAACACCTGAGACTGCGACACCTGTTGCCCCGACAGACATGTACTCAAGGCTTGTAAGTATGCTAGCTACAAAAGCTTATAATAAAATTATAATAAGGAGACTTTTCTCCCTTAAGTGCGATTCCTATAAGAGATTAAAAAAATGTAATGTTATCAAGGAAGAAAGCATGTGAAGACTTTAACTATTAATAATATTGATGTCTATAATGCAGCTAATGTTATCTTGTCTGTCTGATAAATACCTTTGATTTTCATGCTTTTTCTTAAAACAAGTTTACCTACAAGTCTTAAGTATGATTAAGTCAAGATATAAGTTGGTGAAAATTGATAATATGTTTAACCAAAAGAATAAAGTTTGATGTAATACAATAATTTACAGGCAAATTTGTAAGGGGGGGGGGGGGAAGGAACGGTTGGAACAGTAGGGAGAGGGTGGAAAAGGGGGGGGGGGGTATCTCAGAGTCATGTGTGTGTCGCCTTCTTTCGGCGGAGCTGTGCAAGACGAGAATCTTTTGTGTCCTAGTGGCCATACTGTTATTGAGAGAGTCGTTTATCTTGAACCGACAGCCAGACCAAAGAAGACGCATGAATCAGTAGCTTATACATCGTTTGGTATTTTGTTGAGTTTTATGGGTTTGGTCAACTTGAAGATGAAGATTTTGATACCAAGCAGATTATCAGGCGAAGAACGTCGTTACAGAGTTCCGTTGCGAGTGGCGCAAAGTCACATACAAAATATTTAAATCACACCAGATAGTGTGAGAAAGTCCGGACCTATCATCAAAATCCTGATTTGAATCCTGTTGATCGCAAGCTTTAGCTAAATGGGCGCGATGTGGCGTTCGAAATAAATCCTGAAATTACTTGCTATAAGTGTTCAGGTTCTTTTTTATGTTTGAGTGTGTGCTGTAATATTCCGTTCGGTTCGTTTTATAAGGCTTTGAGTGAAAAGATAGGAGTCCTTATGACTAGACTGATATGTCGGTTAGTCATAACTTTGGTGGAATCATGGTTTTCTTCATCTAAAAACTATCACCACTGTAACAGTTGGAATGAAAACAGACAAAATATAAAATACAATTCAAGCACGGCCAGTACCTACAGAAATAAAGGCAACACTATCATTCGTTTACAGAAGGATTATTTGGAAATTTTGAATATTATTTATTGACCATTAATGATTATAGTCTAGGAACAAGTAAGGAAACTGATCTGAACAACCTACAGCAAAAGAGCAAATCAGATTTCTATGAAAATCTTGTGTTCCTTATGTTAAATTTGATGATTGGGTCATTTCTCGCAATTAACATCTCTTTTGTGCTTCAACTTTCTCGGTGGAAGCTGATTTTTTTTAATAGTGAAAAAAGGGCAGGAGATTATGCGAGAGTGTATATCTAATCTTTAAAAAAAAAGCGAAACTTATAATTATCAATGTCCGCGACTTCTTTGCTTTGAATCCCCTTACCCTTTAAGACTCCTTAAGAAAAATGAAATAAAAGGCTGGACAATGAACTCTCATAATGGAATATATTTCCGATGGTGCAAACCCATGACAAAACCTGGGTACTGCGCTGCTGTTTAATTAGATATTGACTTAAATTACATATTTCAGGGGAAACATGTCGTTGATAGATCTACTGGTTTTTTTTTTTTTTTTTTTTTTTTGTGGGTTTTTTTTTCTGGTTTTGCTTTTTTTTTTTTTGGGTGTTTGGGTTTGTTTTTTTTTTAGTTTTTTGTTTTTGTTTTTTTTTTTTTTTAGTTACATAGTACACTATTAAACGATGTACATGGGAGATAACCGTGGCCAAGTACACAGAACATTCAATAAACACCAACTTTATTACAGTCTTAATTTACCATAATATGATTTTTTTTACGATTTACATAATAGAAGTTTTTAACTTTTGCGGAGGAAATTATTTAACCAAATATCAGAAAAGGGTACTGGATTATTATATTTCGCAAATTTTATCTATCTGGAGTCTTTATTATGATCATGTTTATGAAAAGTCTTAACTTGCCATTAAATCTGATTTCTTATTTCAATTGATATTTCAATCTAACACGGTTTAAATTCCTTTACATCATCATTAATGTTGTACCTGCTAAGCCGTTGAAAGAACTATATTGATCGAACCATCACGCTGCACTGTAGTTGGAGGCAGCGAAATGGTGAGAAGCTTGACATGATTCGAGTTCTGTACGTGACATTTTGATATGATCAGCATAGCTGTGAGTGCTTGTACAATTATATTCGAGTTCTGTACGTGACATTTTGATATGATCAGCATAGCTGTGGGTGCTTGTACAATTATATTCGAGTTCTGTACGTGACATTTTGATATGATCAGCATAGCTGTGGGTGCTTGTACAATTATATTCGAGTTCTGGTAAACAGAATACTGGGCGAAAGAAATCAGTCATTGGAACATGTATTCATTCTCAACTATGTATCGCAATCACATCATTAATTTTTGTGCAAGTCATTAAAAGCAGTTTGTGCTGTTGGTCGCAATAACAATATAGGAAATACATTTTCTTCCTCTCACTCTTTCTCTCTTCCTGTCTTTCCTGCCTTTTTCTCTGCTGTTCTCCTCTTTACTCTCTCTCTCTCTCTCTCTCTCTCTCTCTCTCTCTCTCTCTCTCTCTCTCTCTCTCTCTCTCTCTCTCTCTCTCTCTCTCTCTCACTCTCTGTGTCTAGTTCAAACTCTAAGAGTCTTTCCCTTGTGTTCAATCTCACTCTCTCCACTTTCTTTATTTGCTTTCGTCCTGTAACTTTCTCTCTCTCTCTCTCTCTCTCTCTCTCTCTCTCTCTCTCTCTCTCTCTCTCTCTCTCTCTCTCTCTCTCTCTCTCTCTCTCTCTCTCTCTCTCACACACACACACACACACACTCTTTCTTGCTCTCAATCGCCTACTCCTTTTCTCTTTCAAACCTGTTTTTGTTTCTTTTTGTCTCTCTAGCTCCCTGTCTGCCAGTCTGTCTGTCTATTTATCTATCTACCTCCCTTTCTGCTCTATATAAATCAATCTTCTCTTCCCTTCTTTGGATCTGCCTTGCACTTTATCAAACAATTTCACTCATTAAGGCTGTAGAACATTTTTTACTTTTGCCATTCTAGCAGGATGATAAGCCAAAGTGACTATAAGTTGTAGTCAGGTCACCGTTGATAAGATAATACTTCACGCAGCTTATTTCAGGATCTTATTCACAAGTTTTATCTCTGTCGACTTTGCGTGAAAATTTTTACTAGTTTAAACGAAAATAAAGAAGGACCTGCAAAGTTGATATGGATGTTTTTCCACAGCTCAATTGGCTAATCCCAAAGGGCACTAAGGTTTTAGCTATTATGTCAAGTTTAGGTAGAAAAGAGCCCATCAATGTTTCATTTTCAGTATTTAGAGTTGAATTGTCAAGTCGCATCCTAGGAAGGATGGATATATTATAAAGCGTAAAATCAGATCTTGGCGCGAGATCTGCTGTCTGAGACTCCTTATGTCATTATTATGTTTTAAAGATAGCACTGTGAGAGGGAAAAAAAGAACAAGCGGGCTTAGTGCTACAAAGAGCAGAAAAGTGGAAAGGGGAGAGGCAGTGGTAAGAGAGGAAAATAGGAAAAGAGAAGGTAAGGAGAAAGTGAACTAGAGAGAGATATATAATTATATATAGACATATTTTAATCAAATTGGTGTGTGTGTGGGGGGGGGGGGGGAGGGCAATGGAGAAAGACTTGGAGGGAGGGAGTAAAAGAAAGGCAAACAGGAGGAATGAAAGTTCAAAGGAGGCAGATAGATAAAAGAGAGATCGAAATCCAGAAAAATGGAGAAAAAAGACACGAACAAAAAAAGCATGGAGTTAGGGAGGGGTGCAAGAAAGGTAAGCAGGAAGAAAGTGAAGTTTAAAGGAGGCAGAGAGATGGATAAGAGAGTGAACGTAAGTTTAAGAATGGAGAGAAAAACAATAAAAAGAAAGAGCTAGAACTGACAGAGTTGTAGAAATCGAGTGAGTTAGGGATAGAAAGGAAAAAGCAGCGCAAGTAAGGAAATGAGTAACGTAAATGGGACCTGAAGGAGATAGAATGCGGTTTTATAGAAAAAGAGATAAGAGAAGCAAATGTATATGGATACAAGAGATGAAAAAGGAATCGGAAAAGTGTAGTGAGAATGGAGATGGAGGGAGGGTGGGGGCGAAAGGCAATGAAAAAGAGAGCACGTAGACAGCAACATTGGCAGGGACAGGAAAGCCAAGATTGTAATGAAAGAAAAGATAAAGTTAGTAGCAGAGGGAACGAAGGAAAGGCGGTAGATAAAAGAGAGGAGAAGGTAGAGACTAAGACAAAGAAATAACGTGCACTAAAGAGAGGAAAAACAGAACCTAATTTGGGAGGTTTGGAGAAAGGGCTTGAAACAAAATAAGTGATACATATATGAAATTATTAATGTTTTCTAACTTTGCGATATATCACCCAAACAAGGCTGTTTCTTGTCTAGTAATAAATATTTCACATGTGCCAGTATATCTCATGATCACGCTCAGGACAAGCTGGTCTAAACATCGACACGCTCCATAGTTTGGTGTCGATGACTTTTCTCTTTACCTGTATAACTCTGAGTAAATTTCAGCTACCTATATCCATCAAGTGTTCAGTGGTGGTACATATCATAAGAGAGAAAGAACCCCTGGCTTTAGACACAATCAAAGGACAGCTCTGAAGACCCTCAAAGTACAATAAAATTCATTTAAAATTCTAAGATAGCGATCTTGAAATTGGAAGATAGAGAAGTCTCACATCTCTACATGTAGATGTAAGAATTCGACAAAAATATACATTTACTAATAATGGTTTTTATAAAATTCTTCTTGTTAACTTTGATGGCTTAATATTGCCAACTAATACGTTTCAAACTGTTAATTATGTTAGTTTCTATTCATTTTGTCTTTTCTAGGTTGGATACGTGTATATCTTCAACGTGATTGTTGGAAGTGGAACCTTGACTATGCCGTCTGCATTTGAAGAGGCTGGCTGGCTCCTCAGTCTTGTCGCTATTGTTATATTGGCTTTCATGGGGTAAATTACTCTCCTGAAAACACATTCACTATAGTTCACCTTAGTTTTATAATGCGAATTAGGAAATATAGATTGAGGAAACCATAGCACAGTTCAGGGTGTAGAATTCTAATACTTGAGCTGGCAAATGAACTGCAAATGCGAAAATCGCTGTCCTCAGCACATAGGAACAGACCTGCGAATGGAGGAATTATTGATATGATAATCAAGGCATTCACGGAACATACATCATGGAAGGGTTAAAGAAGGGTCAGAGCATGGACATGCGTTCCTGGGGTTAAGATTAAATCGATCAAGCTGACAGAGTTTGTTTTTTGTCCAAAACGGGATCAAACTTTATCTGCAACCAGTTATGAGGTTAGGGCTTGTAAGAGAAATAATACTAGTTTTAACTGGTTATCCGAACGAGATTTGTTTGGTTTGTGCTCAGATCAAGATCAGTTGTGATCATGTACCTGTAGTAAAATGAGGTGCGTTTGACTGTAACTCAGTTTGAACTTCTTGATATGAGTTATATATGTTATTAAAATAGGAAAAAGAATCATGGTATCACTGCTCCTTAACAAGGTTTATTTACAGATTCTAAAAAAAATCTATCGCTCATCGTCGCCCATGAGAAAATATTGGGCTTTGTTTAAAGTGAATCAACCACAATGTATCATCTAAAGCGGTTCAGAGGTGAAAAGGCCTGGGCAGAATGACATCACACGTTTTTCTCCCTATTCTAGACCTATGAGAATGTTAACCATGTGAACAAGTTGAAATGTAGTTTGAACATATTTCACAGCTACTCACCTTCGACTGGACTAAGTAGTTCTATCTGCCAGTCTTTATTGAAACATTGATAAACGTTATGTATTTTCGATGGTTTAGACTCACTACTTTATCAAAGGGCTTGGTGTAGACTCGCCTCTACTCGACATTCTGTATTCCTATTCTCCCTCTTTGTGTTTCTGCAGTAGACGACACTAGAGCTTGAATTAAATATAAATTAATTTGTGTAAAAATGAATTTTTTTCACCGGCTCATTCATTTTATGTTGTTATTGTATAAAGTATGTATTTTGCAGCTCCCCAAAATATATATATTTGTGTTTATATAAGTATATTTTCATCTATATATAATGGAGCTAGGTGAAAAATAAGGACCATCTAACCGAGCATTTCTTGACTACCTAGAAACGTCAAATTTGGCATAAAGTTGTAAATTGCCCTAAAGATTGGAGAGGGAATATTATTTTTCACCAAAATAATATTTTTTGAGAATTAAAGGTAAAAATGCAATTATTGTTTTCTTAAAAAAAAAAGATGAACTATTTCCTCTAAGCACAGCTGGGCAAAAATTGCAGGAATGAAACTGAAAGTACGCATATAATGTGGGCGGCATCAGATCTAAAACCGTCAGGAATGATCTAGATCTATAACTGCATTATATATTGTAAGATCTAAGTAAAAAGTCTACAACATAGATTCTAGATATAGGACCTAGATATTAACAGCAGCTAGACTCAAATAAAAAGTTAAAGATCTACGACAGAGAAATCTAGATTTCACTTTAAGGCTTAAAGAATTTTTAATACTTTCATTATATGTAGGTTTAAATAACTGCGCGGCTAAGAATTCCAGCAAGTCAGTGCATTTTTTATGAACTTAAAGCAAAAATTCACACCTTTCTCATAAGCTTTTTCCTTTATTCCAAAAGGATTTAAATCCTTTATCTAAATTTTGTTTTTTTTAGAATAAGAATAATCGAGATATGTAGATTCTAGGTAAAGGTTGGTAGGTGGAGGCGTATATCTGGATCATTTAAGTAAAAGGAGAGATATCAAGACCATTTATAAGCTTCTTTAAATACACCCTAGCCGCGGTAAGTTGACAACATGGTTCCGTTCGTAGAACGGGGGTTCACAGCTTGTTAATGTAATTATCCTTCGTAGTATTGTCCCAGCAGTCCAGTTGCAATATAAATTCTTATAACAACGATATATTGACTCCTCTCTTTCTCTAGTTTCTTGACTCTCACTTTTATGATAGAGACTATGGCGATTTCCAATGCCAAAATGCGTTTGAAGAAGACCTCGATTCAAGAAAATCAGGTAAAATGTTATTATTTTGCACCATTAAGTCATTTTTCAATTTAAAAAATAACGGTTAAGACGTTATTGAATAATTTTTTAAATATAATTATTACTCTATTTGAAATTTTTGATATAAGCCTGATTCAGCCTATATCACATTGTCAGGTGTAGATGCCTGTAAAGCACTGATCTCAAAGGGTGATAATGCTTTATTGCATTTGGAGTAAGACAGTGGGTGTACCTGCATTTTGTTCGTAATATAATGAAATTAACATCAAGAGACGCAAACTTCATACTGCAATTTTTCAGAAAGGCTTAAGAGAAACAAGCTGTACATTAATAATTCGTAGCGTTAAAATATAGGAGCTTTTGTTTCTTTTTCTATTTTTTATCATGGCTCTAGAAACTAATGAATAACATTTTCATAGAAGATTTCTTTGCAGTCTTAAATATAAAATATAAGCGGATGTGAAATTTGCTTTAGCTCTGAGAAAGATAAAAAGAATAGACTGCGGCAGCTTATAATTGTAAAAAGCTTTTACAGTTGAGTGACGAAAGCCAGTTCTTGCACTTGATGGTTTTTGTTTTGTACAAACATTGATCGGAAGAAAAGTCGCGAAGTCAATGGTGGCTCAACACAATCTTAGAGCAATGGAGACCAGGCTTTCCTCGCGACTAATCGGTCGCAACTGTTACAGCAAGGGTTGTGGCACATGATAATTATTCAGATCAAGATTGCCTTCATTTCTATTAAGAGAAGATTATAGAATGTCTAGGAAAAGTTGTATCAAGATAGGTTTTTTTCATATTCCAATTTCAAATATGAGATATTTTTCAGCGTATTGAAGGCAGGTATTATACGAAAGCTGTTTTTATTCCTTTTCCATTTTTTGTAACAAACAAATCTTGAAATTAAGATGAGTTTTGGAGTTTTATTTTGTAATATCTCTCTATTTGGCTTGTTTTATTTTCCACCTCAGTTCTGCATCATATTTTTATAAAAGACTTTAATCAAATAAAGAGATTAATGGGGCAGTAACGAATGTAAATGTAGTGAGAAAAGTATGTGTTATCATTGTGCAGAAGCGAGTAATCATAGCAGAACCATTTTCCTCACATAGAAAGAGACTGTGGGCAAGTCCATCAACTCCGGTTCAGTGGAAACTCAGGCGCTTTTACTTCAAGGAAAGGAACAAGGTATTGAGATCAAGAGATTGAAGTATAAAGCTATCCTGCTAGAAAATCCATAAGTTTTTTTTAAAGTTAGAGGTACATCTAAGTGTAAATATAGCCAGGTTTTCAAAAACCTGTTACCTCTTTAAAACTTAATGATTTGTTTGTTGCTGTTTTTCAGTTGATTACTCTTTATATAGCAAGAATGTGGAAAATGCCGTTAATTGATCACAATGATGGATGAAGTTGAAGATGTGTCTCATGGTCTATGCCAAAACTGGAACAGAACAGGGAGGCAAAAGTTTAAGAGCGAATAAGAGATTCATGTACAGATAAAAAAGAAACGACAGCACCTTTAGGAAGGAGGATAGAATTTTCCAATTTGATTATGAATCTAACAAAAGAAGAGGAGATCACCTTCAATGTAATCATGTCGGCGTCTGACATTGCCTTTACCGCCAAAATTCGTGTGATCACACACAGGGCACAACAACTGCATGCCGCACAGATTCACATGTTGCCACTCTGCTCGGTGTTCGGCCATGCTAACCAAAAGGCAATTCTCCACAATTTTCAAGAATGGGCATTATTAAAGGTCCACTGCAGCTCCGCTCTCCTCATAATCATGAGGCAATGCGGACAGGAGAATACACGTCAGAAACTAAGACCACTGTCTAATAGGATGATGAAGAGTAAGAAGGGAGAGTTACAAAAGTTTTGACAATGCATCATCTAAATGAATCAGCTTGCAGAAAAATAAACATCAGTAGAAAAAAAAGTTCACAGTATAGCTCAGAAAAGGGGAAAAAACTATAAAGAAAATTGGCCCTAAAGAGACGGAGATAAGGAACTCTGAACATAATGACAGAGACTAATTTCTTTTTAATATTGAAAGGTCATAGTTCAAAACAGATAAAAACCCTGCTTTGGGTAATCTAATAATTAAAGTTAAAACCAGAAGGATACATGAAATGATCGCAAACAAATGAAATGAGAGAGAATTTTTATTTCCATTACACAGAGCAAAGTAACATTCTTTTTAACAGTGGTAAGGTGTTTTTCAGTGACAGAAAAGAATAAAAATACTGACACATTCGCTAGTCATTGACCAGATCATGAAATTTTCAGCTTGTAGAAAATTACAGATCACTATGTTTACTAGTGATTCACAACTAATTTACAAAAACTTTGAAAAGTTTTGGTAGGAGGCAAGTTGGAAAGTTCATGAAAAATAGTAATAGCAAATAGATTTTCATGACACGTTTACTAGAATGTAGCCTTACACAATGTGAAATTATTCCAAATAGTATTCTTAAACGATCAATGGTAATGGGCATGAAAACGGCACATGTATCAGAAATGGCATTTTCTCCAGTTTGCCAAACTCAATGTAAATTTTATTTATATCATAGCACGCAATGTACGAGCAAAGACAGTGAAAACATGCCTCCAAGACCTTCCAGTAGAAAATTTCTGAGACTATATCAAATAACAAAATTAGACATATAAGCCGATGGGGGAAGCCTCATGATGCTGGAAGAAATTAAAAGCTATTTCGAAGAAGCGATAGAGCCATGCTCTTCCGAGAAGAATTTGCCATCTTTTTTTTTTCTTTTTTTTTTTTGAACAACCATATTAAAAAAGAAAAACTTTTGTTTTGTAGTGAAAGATAGCAAACCCTTCATATTATGCCTTAAATTCGTGCAGTTATCTTCTGTATTTCAGAAAGTTACAAGGGTTTTGAAATTGAAAATGGTGAACGTCTTATATTGTTCATGTGGACGGTGCAGAGAAAATGCTGCATACGTTTAAAGTGGCCCAGATGATTCGGTACAAGAACTTCAGAGATCGAATCAAAAAATGTCGCGCCTCGAATTTGACTTTATTGCAAATGAGAGGACCTGAGCCAAACAAGTTAAATAATTAAAATGGAAGTATTGCAAAGCAGTGACAAAGAAGAAACAGTTCATTTTGTTATATCAACAAGGGCTCGACCCTCATTACATTGTTGTAAAATTTCATCAGGCAAACATTGTAAACTCTCGTTGCCTCTCTGTCTCTCTCTATCTCTCTCTTTCTATCTATCTATCTATCTATCTGATCTGTCTATCTCTCTCTCTTTCTTTCTTTCTTTCTTTCTTTCTCTCTCCCTCTCTTTCTCTCTGTTCGCGAATTTTTTTAATGAGTCTAATCTATATCTGTGTTATAAAAGCTTCAAATAAGATGACACAAGCATTTCACAATTATTTGTTTACCAGATCAAATAGACCTACCACCAAGCTTTGAAGTAACAACAACGATGGAGATGGTAAATTTCATTCGGCGAAAAATTTTACACCTTAAAACAAACTATCCTTTTTATTTATCAATATAATCCTGTAAAATTTTATAACTCTTACACCTTTTTAAAGAAGGAATCCTTA
Source organism: Elysia crispata (assembly GCA_033675545.1). Lineage (NCBI taxonomy): Eukaryota > Metazoa > Mollusca > Gastropoda > Plakobranchidae > Elysia > Elysia crispata. The sequence continues at coordinate 157,803 of JAWDGP010004080.1, read as the reverse complement.
AAATTTAAGTCCCTTTGCATCGCGTTTTAAACTATTTCATTATTATTTCATTTTTGATAATTTTAAAAAAAATTGTTTGAGGTGCATATTTCTGCTGAGTACCAGATATTGTTTAGAATTTGTTTGAACATTTCAATCTATGGCTCTCTTGAAGTGATACGTTATTTCATAAAATTAGTAGAAGATCTCATTGGCGGTTTTAAAGTTGATTTATATGTAAAGCAAAAATGAAACAATTTGTATGAATTCACATGCTCACTGTAGTTTCTTTTATTACTTTTTTATTATTATTTTCAGGGCACCATGGCATCAATGTATTTTAATAAAGGTAACCACAGCAGTTAAAGAACTTTTTTGTCGTCTCATACTGTAAGACTGCTTCATGTTACAACTCAAGTTCAAACTGACTTCTAACAGAATCAAGATTTATAATAGATAAATTGGAAGTGCACTTTAGCAGGCTACTATAAGTATTACATTGAGAATTAAAAACCTTTGAAATTTAAAAAATATTCCGTTGGGAATCTTAAAAACATGTAGAAACTGCTTGTTAGTGGACACAGAACAAGGACCAGTGCGTCTAAAAAGAAAGCATGAACGTCGACAATAGAGGGTTCTTGCGAGTAAAACTAACATGAAATTTTGGAAAACATTCAATTCAAGTAGTATAAAAAAATACTATGTTTTATGTCTTTTTAAAGAAAAAAAAAACGTCAACAAGCTGATATAATAGCTAAACTGGCTGAGAATATTAATATTGCAAAACCTTTCTAGGCAGTGCGAAGAAGCCAAAATAAGGAAAGTGCCTCTCTCTGTCTCTGTCTCTCTCTCTCTCTCTCTCTCTCTCTCTCTCTCTCTCTCTCTCTCTCTCTCTCTCTCTCTCTCTCTCTCTCTCTCTCTCTCTCTGTGCTTATCTTTTTTTATCCTCACCCCCAATTATCGTTAGGCATTCATCATGTACTTACGATTTGATCCGAAAAAGTTTTTAAAAAGTATTAGCCAAAAGTTAAATAAGAAAAAGAAAAAACGTATCTAACCCTTACCTCTATTTTCCTTCTCCCTATAATTTCCAGTCGGCTTTGTGTTGTTCAACCTGTGTATCATTATTTACCTATATGGAAATCTCGCTATTTTTGCTGTTACCGTACCAATGTCCTTACGAGATGTGGCCTGGTAAGCAACGAAATCTAAAATGGTTTGAAAATAATTCTTTAACGACTTTAATTGTTTAACGCTCCTTAAAATCTCTCTCAGAATATTATGTCAGTTCGAAGTTATAACATTTGCCCACTCTTTCGGTTAATGGGACTTCTCAAAGTGTAACAGAAATGGTTCGTCTTTGTAATTAGACAATGTATTAAAGTGTTCGAAGGATTGTTCTCCTCTAAGGCAACTTTAAGTTGGAGATAGACTACGCTCATGTAAAAAAGGAGAAATCTTTATTGTGTGACTAAAGAGATGATAAATATAAGTAGTGATAGAATTTCAGTAGACACGAAGTGGGTGGATGCAAACTCACCCAAATTATGAGAGGAGAGAGAGAGAAAAAGGTGTGTGTGGGGGGGGGGGACGCTATCCCTAGATTTCAAGAACCAAACATTTTACATTGTTTTCCCAACAAAATGGATTTCCCGAGTCTCAAGTGGCACCAGATCTGTGAGACAGATCTTTTTTTTTCACAGGAGCCATGTCTGACAAATTATTACAACGAAATTCGCTCTAACCTCATCAGCAGAATTTTTAAAAATCAAAAACTAAACTGTAGCTCTCCTATTAAAACTTATATCATGTTTTTATTTTGTATGCGCACAATCTACATAAATATAAATATTAAAATTATGGAACCAGGTGTGTGAATTGATAAATAGTGCAACTCAATTTTATTCCCTTTATATTGTTTGAGTGTAATGAAGAGTAAAATTACTCCATTGTTTAGCCTAGTTTATCTTTACATTTTGTTCTACTGTTTACCTCCACACACACAGCACATACGAGCCAGAGAATTTTTTCTGCAACCAGACAAAGTCAGAGAGTGAACATTGCTGGTCAGAGAATGTGCCGATAACTAGAATGGATGCATACAGAATCTTTGTAGTGAGTTATTCTTCCTCGTGTTAGCTTAAATCTTGCATATTCTAATTAAATTTTTTCTTTCAAATCAATCTTAGAGTTTGTATAGTTCTGTATATTTCACATACTTTAAAGAATGCAGATTTATATTTCTTTGGGAAAAGCCCTGATTTATCAAAAACAAAATATGCTCATTTATTTCTTCAAATATTTCTTCAATCATTTCCTGTTACAAATTGGGTGATTTCATATAATCTATTAATTCATGAACCTTCCGTTAAATGTTCAAAGAAATTATTTATCATTTATTTTTCTATCTTATAATACTAGGCAGGCTTTAGTACTAGAGTTCTGATCCTGTGCACTTATACACCCTATATTTGATACTCTGTACGAATCTAACCCCGATACTGAGTAAATAAAAGTGAAATTCGATACTAAACCAAGATGGCAGCCTTTTGAGTGTTTTGTGTTAGTATGTTGTGAGAGAACATGAGATGGTGTCAGAAGTTCAGGAGATTACTGAATGGTAAGAACCAATGACCAGAACCTTCAGCACACAAAGTAAAGAATTAATATCCATCTAGATGGTTGAAATCTGAGATCTAGAGTGGGGCTAGTCAGTGAGATCGTTTCAGCAAGTATCATCACAGAGTCAGATAGAGTCCAGAGCTTGACGTGAGTCTAGACCTAGATCTATAACTGAATTTAGAACAACCTTGAATTGAGATCTACACAGAACAGCTGTTTGTTGATCTACATGCCGATCAAGCACTATCACCATGGCAAAGTTTAACCCTCCACAACCTCTAAACTTTACGAATCCCGGATGGGATGAGTGGAAGGAAAGGTTCCAAAGGTACAGAAAGGCCACCAATTTGGATAAGGAAAAGGGTAAGGTGCAAGAGGCAACCCTAATTTATAGCATGGGCCAGAAAGCAGACAAAATTTTACAAGATGTTCTTGTTTGAAGGAGAAGAATCCAGTGATGATTTTGACACTGTTCTACGGATGTTTGAAGAACATTTCGTTCATAAAGTAAACGTCTTCTATGAAAGGTCACTTCCACTTGAGAAACCAGACCGGAAGGGGGGGAGGAGACCATTGAGGAGTTTGGAAGAGCTCTTTATGACTTTTCTGAAGAGTGTAAGTTTCATGACAGTGAAGAGATGATCAGAGACCGGCGCTCGTTATAGGCTTGAATGTCAGGGAAGTATGCCAAAAACTGCAGCTAAAGGAAGATCTCACACTTGATAAAGCTCTAGAGATTGCAGAGAGTCATGAACTCATCAAGAGTTAAAATTCAAAGCCGACATCCGCTGTTGCAGTCGGTGCCATCAGAACACTGAAGAAACCTGTCAACCATCCTAGACCCAGAGAAGAATCATCATAGATTGGAATTGTAGATACAGATAGTCAAACAGTATGGTTTGTTGATGTCTCGATGCTTGGTGGAACTATCCAGATGAAAGTGGACACAGAGGCACAAGCAAATATAGTACCGGTAGGGTTATGGAGACAGCTGAAGAAGAGGGCCCTCCTTCAGATGACTGAAACCACACTCAAATCAGCGGGTAACAGTGTTGTAGAAAGTGAAAGTGTAGCTCGCGAAGTGAACATGAAATGTGGAGATGTCTCAACCTCAGACACCATATTTGTTTCCATCAAGGGATCGCAAGCAATTCTGGGACTGAAGACAAGTACAGCGTTTGGACCTGCAACAAATGGAAAGAATCTCAGAATTCTGGAAATTACAGCATGTTAACTCCAAAGAGAATGCAAGGAAGTCTTTGCAGGTTTAGGACAGTACTCAGATGAGTATAATATCCTGGTGAAAGAAGGAGCAGAGTCAGCTATGGAATTTCCAAATCATTAGGCCAAGTCTAAGATACCCACAGTCTAATGGACAAGCGGAGAGGTATGTCAGCATCGTGAAGACAATTTTGAAGAAATGCAAAGAAGATGGATCATACCCGAACATTGGTCTGCTTCATTAGAGAAACACTCCCATCACTGGAATGAAACACTCGCCAGCAGAACTGCTAATGGGAAGGCAACTCAAAGATTTCGATGTTTAGCTGCTAAGACAAAAATCACAGGAGCAGAGTGATGAGGCCTGGAAGACACTGAAATCAAATCAACAACGTGCAAAACAACGTACTTCGAAACAGAGTGCACCATTCAAGGTTGGTCAGCCAGTGCGAGTTTTCAAAAACCGCACATGGAAGAGGAATGTCATCCTGCAACACGGAGGAACACCCAGGTCATGCTTGGCAAAAAAATGAAATCGGATCAGTTCTACGCCGACCTTCAAAAGTCATAAGACCAAGTCAACATATCCATGTGCAGCACCCTAGCAGAATCGGTGACACAGACACAGAATGTGACGTCAAGAGTGGTGATCATCGCAATCACGACCACACGGATCAACAACAACAGGGACCAGCAGTGTCTCCATCAAGTCCACTAGCCGATGCTCATCAGAGTCTTGGGACCTCACCAGCTGAGGAAGGTTCCGAGGCTCGTAGCACCTCGGAAGCAAACCAGACAAACCCAGCTACATAAACTACTCGTAGTGGCAAAACAAATACACACGGTAGGAAAATGCATCTGGCTCTAAACGATCACAACACTCTCAAACACACTAGAACGCAACCCTTACATTAAAGTTACGCTCTTATAGCTATGTGTGTCAAAGAATTTCTCTCTTTCATCTTTATTTGAATAAACTGTTCTAGCTAGCCACACATACATTCTTTCAGATCTACGGAGCCTTGTAAGACAGCTCAAATGGTAAAGCCAAAAAACTGAAAGATTGTAAATTTTTTTTCGCGTAAGGTCATAATAATGACCATTGTTTCATATTGTCCATGTTTGCATTTTCTAGGAAAAGGGCGGATGTAACTAATGCACCCTAAGTTCGCTACTCTGTACCAATCTAACTCGATACTGAGTAAATAAAAGTGCATTTGATACTGAACCAAGATGATAGTCTCCTGTGTGTTTTGTGTTAGCAAGCACGTTGTGTGAGCTTGTATGAATGTTAGAGAACATTAGACATCCAATTATGAAATGTGTGAACATATTCCCATTAAGATCTTACTTAAACCAGTGTAACGTGTGTAGATGTAATATATAACACATCGCTTTTTAAAGACAACCACTTTTAATAACTATACTACTAGCTGAAACGTTGTATTTATATATTTTTGTTATATTTCCATCACTTTTTTACACTTCTTCAATATTAGGCAGCCTTTGGGTTACTGTTGGGTCCTTTCACTTTCTTCAGTGTGCAAAAGACTAAGTATATGCAAGTTTTCACATCAATGACAAGATGGATAGGTTAGTATCACAGTTGATTGTGCTTCTTTATAAATGTAAATGAAAAGGCATTTGAATGATCAACAGATTAAGAACTAAGAATGTTTTATAATTTTTTTTTTAAATACTCCTAGCACCATTCCTTGAGTTTGGATGGATATGTTAAAAAATATTTTGCCGCTAGTTGAAGAAATCAAAACAGCTGTACTGTTTATTTACAGGCGGTAAATGTAGGTTTTCAAATGTATAAGTTTATAACAAATTTTTCATTTTGATATAATGAAATTAAAGAAGTGAAGACACTTTCGATGTTTCTCGAAATTTATATTTTGAGGCATAATACTCAATCTGGGGCTTTTATAAAGACAGCTCAAACCAGAAATAAAAAGTAAAGATTTATTGTTATAGTGAACAGTAAATTTTGAATTTTTTCTGATATTTAAGTAAAGATCCATCTCAATGCCTTATATAAAGATATTTTTAGATCGACCAAAAGTTGTCTTCAGAACTAATAATTGTCCATTTATTCATAAATATTGGATAATGTGCGTCTAAAATGGTCATTCATAGGTTGTGATTTTACAGAATTAGCTAACTTTTCTATTTTGTTTTAGTCAGAATAAAGACCTTAACAGAAAAATGACTACTAGTACCGCTGTATTATCTTGAGAGAGTACAATTTATTTATATGTTGATATTTTCCCTCACTATTTTTTTTTTATTTCAAGGTTCATGTAAATGGATATTGTTTTATACTTTGAAAGAAAAATAAGTTTTGTAACCTGCCATTTACTTTGCCATTCATCATACAAAAAAACGCATTAAAACGATGATATTGAAGTGAGATAAGTAGACTAAAGGAAAGCAATACGGATAAAATTAATATTACGAAAAATGCGCTGTACTTTTTTAAAATGGCTTTATGCTACAAACATGGGATAATTATAATTCAGGTTCCACTTTTTAAGGCAATTTGAATTCCATTAACTTTATTACTACCTGATCATGGATACGCACTGAGTGAAATCACACACTTTCTCTGACTGTGTGTGTGTGTATCTCTCTCTCTCTATCTAATACACACACACTCTATCTCCCTCTCTCTCTCTAATACACACACACACTATCTCCCTCTCTCTGACTCTCTCTCTCTCTCTTTCTCTCTCACTGACTGTCGGTCTCTCTCTCTAACGCCCATCCTCTCTAACTTATTTCTTATGTTATCCTCTTCTGCCCCTCTTTTTCCTCCTCCTTTTACTTCTTCTTCTTCTTCTTCTTCTTCTTCTTCTTCTTCTTCTTCTTCTTCTTCTTCTTCTTCTTCTTCTTCTTCTTCTTCTTCTTCTTCTTCTTCTTCTTCTTCTTCTTCTTCTTCTTCTTCTGCTTTTCCTTCTGTTTCTTTTGATTCTCCCTTCATCTTCATTGGTACCATAATTATCATCATCATCACTTTGATCTTTTTCTTCTTACTTTCTCTCTCTCTCTCTCTCTCTCTCTCTCTCTCTCTCTCTCTCTCTCTCTCTCTCTCTCTCTCTATCTATCTATCTATCTATCTATCTATCTATCTATCTATCTCTCCCTTTCTCTCTATCTCTATCTCTCTATCTCTCTCTAATGCAGTCCACACACGCACTTACATTCGTACAAACATTACTTATATGTGTATGTATGTATGGGAGGGGGAGGGAAAGGGTGCAAGTTGAACATAAGAAATTTGCAGAAGTTCCTTCGAATATTTCGTCTTATTTTTTTATTAAAGTCTTCTTTCTCCTATATTTCCATAATATAATCGAAGGTGAAGCATTGTGAGAATAACTGATTAAGCTTGATTTATTTTTTTTTTTTATTTAGATTTTGTTTCTCTTTATATTCATTTATTCCTATTACTATTCCAGCTTTGATAAATATGATCGTATTGGCATTGATTCGGCTGGGCAAAGGCGGCCCGAGGTCGCCAATCTGTCTGGCATTCCCTCCTTGTTTGGTGTTTGTGTCTATAGCTTCATGTGTCATCACTATCTTCCATCCATGGTGACCCCAATCAGGAACAAGTCTAAGCTATTGGTTCTGCTACTTGGTGATTTCGTTACCATTTTAGTCTTTTACTTGTTTCTATGGTAAGGTTATCACTTGCTGGGGTTTAGGTTATTGGGTTGTTTTTTGTTTTTTTTTTTTTTATTTTTTAATGATGTCTTATACTTGTGGCAGGAAAGATATAATTAGGATTAACTATATGAACTTATCAATCAAAGTGCAGCGATGATTCGAAGCTCTATTTGATTAACACTAACAAAACATTGACATTTAGTTTTCAATCGAATTTGAAACTAGGCTTCTTTTACCTAAAGTGTACAATGCCATAGAATTAAATGATTTTAAGCAAAACGTTCATCGAAAACGTTTTTTTTTCCCTTGGCCTGTATTTTAATGCGTTGGTTTTATCGTTTTAGCATGACAGCTATTTTTGCTGTCTCAAGTGGCAGCATTGAAGATTTGTACACTCTCAACTTCCGACCCAATGGCTGTGATCCTCTGACCTCCGTGGTACCCATACAGTATTTCCTGGTTTTGTTTCCAGTGTTTACCTTTCTCACAAGCTTCCCAATCATTGCTATTACTCTATGCTACAACCTGGCAACCATGATTTCCATGGCTCGTGCAAACAGCAGTCCTGCTACATCTGGAGTCATCACAAGAATTGTGTGTCCCCTGCTGGCTGTGATGCCTCCTATATTGATTGCCCTTGCCACCAACAAAGTGGGGGTGTTAGTTGGAGTTACTGGTTCTTATGCAGGTGCCGGTATACAGTACGTCATACCTGCAACCCTGGTGTATCTGGCCCGCAAAGATGTTGTAGCTAAAGGAGGAGAATATCAACATAGGTCTCCATTCTCACACACAGGATGGATAGCTCTGGTTTTCACATGGACAATCGTATCAATCATCTTTGTAACTGTCAATCATGCTCTTTAAATGCGAGAAAGCGACTTGCTATACTAAAAAGATTCAAACAGCCGATTTAGTAGCGAGAAGTGGTTAAGATTTTTGGGTTATTCAAGACTTCATTACTTCAGGTTTTGGAAATATTTCATATTAATATACATGTCAGCTTTCTCTGTGTCCTTATTCTGGTAACCAATATGTTATACGGCATTAACCATTACAACTGTATCTCAGATTGTGAGAAGGCCTGTCTCTGCTAGAAAAGTTTTAATCTTGGACTCCTTCAGCCCAAATCATGATATATCTATTCCTTTCCTTTTTAATCTTGACACAGTTTCATATCTTAATCTTTAGACATTCGCTGCAGCTGTTTGTTCTCTCTCTCTCTCTCTCTCTCTCTCTCTCTCTCTCTCTCTCTCTCTCTCTCTCTCTCTCTCTCTCTCTCTCTCTCTCTCTCTCTCTCTCTCTCTCTCTCTCTCTCTCTCTTATATATATATATATAGAGATGCTAGCAACCTAGGATTTTGTAACCTGTGAATGACTTTATTTGAATCATAAGATGAAATGAGTCAAGTAATGATATAGTCATTGTGAGAAGTCGCAGAAATATATAATATCAAAGGCAGCTTTGATTTCTCTCTACGTTATCCTCTACAAAGCCACTCCATACACAGTAATGAAGTCAAATTACTATAATCTATCAATACAAGTCTCCTTTGTGGTCGGTAAAAACTGAAGAAAATTTATGGATTACACTCTAAAACGTTCGTGAAAATTCACGGTATTTCGTTGAAATAGACCTGTTATTGAATGATAGTAAAGGGCCAATCATGGCACTTCTTGATAATCTCGGTAACTTAGGAACAGGTAGATCTTGACTACGTACAGCTCTACGCAATGACACATCTAAGGTAAGCGTTTCACCTCTGTTACCTCGACTTTAGGGCGTGCAGATTTAGATCTAACACCAAATTTGTACATTAAAATTCTTTCATATTCTGTTTAAAAACAAATAGCATGATCTCTTTAATCCCCCCGCCCTAAGAAGATAAAAATTGTGAGCTGTTCTCAAAACCATGATAGTTGTTTTGTTGTTTGTTTTTGTTTTTGTTTTTGTTTTTTTTGTTTTTTTTTGTTGTTGTTTTTTTTTTTTTTTTTTTTGGGGGGGGGTTTAAAAAGAAAAAAAAAACAGTCTTTTCATCAAAACCATCAGCCTGTTCAAATCCACAACATAGTATTCCCAGAAGCTTCTTAATAAACAAAATCAAATCCATTAAACTTTAAATTACCACATATTATTATAGTTATGTCAATGCGCCCGATTTTATGAACCATCATTATAACTTCAAATTTTGTAGAGTATTATCATCTTTTTTTTTTTTTTTTCGAATACTATAGAATATTTCAAGTACTGGTATCATATTTTACAATAATCAATAAATTTCAATAAACTCCCATGTATGACCTGAATCCTGTTTTGTTTCTGGTTTTTTGTTTTTGTTTTTGCTCTTTTTTTTTTTTTTTTTTTGTTTGTTTGTTTGTTGTTGTTTGTTTGTTGTTTTTTTTTTTTTTTTTTTTTGGGGGGGGGGGAGAGAGAGAGAGAGAGAGAGAGAGAGAGAGAGAGAGAGAGAGAGAGAGAGAGAGAGAGAGAGAACCAATGCATGAGGTTTATTTGGCAGATAGAGATGACGGTGTTTATTGCAATTTTGTTGGTTTGTCGGTTTGCTGGTTTGATTGTTTAATAAATAGCACGGCAATATCAAGGTAATCTCAGGCGTGTTCTACATATTAAATAAGATCTCGTAGGGGAGGATGGAAATGAGAACATGAGGCCAAACTCACCCACCAATGGTGTGAGAAATGTGAAAATAAGTAAATACAGAATAAAGTTTCAATATTTCATTGTTATGGCCATGCTCATATCAAGGTGTAAAAAATGTGGATCCAAGTATTTTTTAATAGTGTGGTCTTGAAAATACTGATGCCCGATTATATTTTATTTCCATTCCTGCTTAAAATTCCTAAAGAGTCCAGCTAGTGTGTAAGATAATTTTGAATTAAAGTGCGCTCATTACATAAGTATCGTTTTCCAAATTTCTTTTTAATCATTGAGTTAAAATTTAGTGCGCCAAACCTTACCATAAGTTCTCAGTGTCAAACAATTAGCTGTTTTAAGAGGGTTTTTTTCTTTTTTTTTTAAATGTTTGAAAAACAGCATTAAAACTTTTTGAAAGGTCAGGGGTCAGTAATATGATTTAATCGCAACAGTTTCGAAGCTACTTGGCTCAAATTGTGAAGTATTAAACTACAATCAGGACGTAGCCCATATTATTGCAAACACTGCGTACCTGTATATATTATTTTTTCCTCTGCTCTCCCAAAGCCGGCACTAAGTACTTATGATCTTTGTAACTTCGACTTAAAGGTACCACCAAAACGCGTTTAAATAGCACGGTTATCGAACGATAACCTCTTTTTAACCATGGCTTATCTAATCTCTTGAATCATATCGTTCTGTGAACAAAACAGTATAGGATTTAAGTGAGAAATATCCCATTTAAAGTGTCCTTGATATGCACACAAAGATACAATGGTTTTCCTACGCATGTATTAATAGATAAACAAATTAACAAATACGGGCGCAGAGAATGAGAGATGGTGCTGCCCAAGCAGAAGAAAGATGTATGTGTGTGCAGGGGTAGAATAGGGGTGGACTGGCATAGATGTATGTATTATATATACATATATATATATATATATATATATATATATATGTGTGTGTGTGTGTGTGTGTGTGTGTGTGAGAATGAATTTGTTATGAAAAGAATGAGAATGATAAAGAGAAAGGGGGAGCTCAACAGATAGACAGATTATATTAAAATAAAAAGAAGAAGAATAGATTGAGAGAAAAACAGTCGCATTGACTATGTTATCAATTATAATATCAATATCATTAGGAGTTAAACCATTAAAGTAAAATAAATTTGTAGATTAAGTTTCTTTGAAGATAATAGAAATTGCAATCATCAAATTTTGAATCCTAGAGCAGAAATTTATAATTTCAATTAATTACATGTATTTATTTATTACAAATAAATATTTATGAAATATATTGCTCAGTTCCCACAGGCATCCAAGCAAAGGGAATTTTAAAGATTGTCTATTGTAAATTCGAAATCAACGTAATAAAATTAGCTGCTGTTTTTTGTTGTTTTTTTTTTTTTTTGTACTATCATTCTCATCTACCAAACATGCTTTCTTCACCCTCCTACCCTCCCTCTCTCTTTCTTCACCATAGTGTCCTCCCTTGCTTCTCTCTTTTTTTTCTTTCTACATTCCCCTTCCTTCCTGCTTCTCTCTCTCTCTCTCTCTCTCTCTCTCTCTCTCTCTCTCTCTCTCTCTCTCTATCTATCTATCTATCTATCTATCTATCTCTCTCTTACTGTTCTTCCCTCTCACCCACCCTCACTCTGCCTTCCTTCCTTCTCCCACCCTCTCTCACCCTCGTTCTCTCCCCCCCTCTCTCTCTCTCTCTCCCACTCTCTCTCTCTCTTTCTTCCACGATATACTTTGCAGGTCATTACACCGTCGCCCAAAACATAATTAAAGATTTCAGGGTCCATCGTGATGTAATTATACAGTATGTCCGGATAAACTTTTAATTAACCTTCCTAGAGATGTTATGATACTCTCGTTTTCTCTGACTTTATGTGTTTATTTCACTTACAAATATTCTCCTTTTTATGGACAGCAATTGTGATGCATATCCGTTATCCTCTAATTATTAATTAGTTATTTTCTGAGCGAGACGAAGCCATGTTAAAATCAAAGTCCAGGGTAGCAATTAATTTGAGTTGAACTACAAACTGTACCCCATTTCCTGAAAATGTTCGGGACGTCTATTTCGTTTATTAATGCGGTCCTAGATGTACATTAATTTGATGGAACAAGCTATATGTGCAAAAAATTACATCAGCTGTTTGATAAGCCATGTGATATTTTTTTTTAAATCGTAATCTAATCTTCATAGTTGTCGCGCTACATCTTTTTTTTCCATTGGTGTTTTTATATTTTTAGAAAGAGAGAGAGAGAGAGAGAGAGAGAGAGAGAGAGAGAGAGAGAGAGAGAGAGAGAGAGAGAGAGAGAGAGAGAGAGAGAGACAGGGCAGAGTGCAAACACAAGTGAAGACCAACAGTTACAGAATGACATAAGAATAATTATGAAATCGTATAGACGTGGAAAGACCTCCCACCACTTTGTCCTTATATGTCCTTTTTTAATCCTTTTTGTCGTAGTAGTGCGATAAAAATTTTCCTCTTGCTCTTACCAAGAAAGAATCATTTGGGCCTGCTTGCGATTTTTAGAAAGGACCAAAATTAATCGGTTGCTGTCAGACCAGGTGATCCCAAGTGGGTTACGTACCTTTTTCTTTCCTTGATCATCTGGGCTTTCATCGTGTGTGTGTGTGC